>SJYA01001716.1:1888699-2009609 GCA_006410615.1 Neotragus moschatus | reverse complement strand
TCAGACATGACTGAGTGACTGAACCGAACTGAACTGAATTGAAATGGAAAATTAACAGTTGAAAAGTAAAGTAAGGGAAATGGAATTTTAACTAGAGGAACTCAACATCATATTTGAGATGGTATAATAAAGAATCAATGAGCTTGAATATAAATCAACAAAAATTATGCAATCTGAAGAACAAAAAAGAAGAAAATTGCATAGACCCTTAAACAGTCATAAGAATACATTGGACATGCCAACATACATTAATGGTAACATCTGAAGGAGAGAAGTGAGGAAAGGGCAAAAAATATTAGAAGAAATAATGGCAAAAAATTTCCAAGTTTGATAAGAAACATGAGTGTACAGATTCAAGAAGTTTTATGAAGGCCAAGTAGTTTAAATACAAATAGATCTATATCTAACTACATCATATACATACACCTATAGCCAGTTAATCTTCAACAACAGAGACCAGAATATACAATGGAGAAAAGACAGTCTCTTCAGCAAGTATTAGGAAAGCTGGGCAGCCACATATAAATCAATGAATTTAGAACACTTCCTCATACCATATACAAAAATAAACTCAAAATAGCTTAAAGACTTTAGTATAACACATGACACCACTTAACTGTTAGAAGGGAATATAGGCAAACCATTCTCTGACATAAATCATGGCAATATTTGCTTAAATCCATCTTCGAGGGCAAAAGAAACAAAAGCAGAAAAAAAAAAAAGAAGAAGGGACCTAACCAAATTAAGCTTTTGCTTAGCAAAGGAAATCATAAACAACACAAAAAGAACTATTTACAGACTGGGAGAAAANTCTGACATAAATCATGGCAATATTTGCTTAAATCCATCTTCGAGGGCAAAAGAAACAAAAGCAGGAAAAAAAAAAAAAGAAGGGACCTAACCAAATTAAGCTTTTGCTTAGCAAAGGAAATCATAAACAACACAAAAAGAACTATTTACAGACTGGGAGAAAATATTTGCTAATGATTCAACCTAGAATGGCTTAATTTTTAAAATAGACAAATGACTCATAGAGCTTACTATCAGAAAACAAACAACCCAGTCAAAAAATGGGTAGATGATCTAAATAGACATTTGTGTAAAGACATACAGATGGTCAACAGGTACATGAAAAGATTCTCATTATTGCTAATTATTAGAGAAATGCAAATCAAAACTACAATGAGGCATCACTTCACATTGGCCAGAGTAACCATCATAAAAAGTCTACAAATAATAAATGCTGGAGAGGATATGGAGAAAAGGGAAACTTCCTACATTGTTAATAGTGATGTAAGCTGATACAGCTATTATGGAAAATAGTATAGAATCTCCTTAAAAAAACTAAAAATAGAGTTGCCATATGATCCAGCAATCCCACTCTTGGGCATATATCCAAATAAGATGAAAATTCTAACTTGAAAAGATATATGCACACCAGTGTTCATGTGCACACATGTGCTATGGAAGCAAATTAAATCCCTATTGACAGATGAATGGGTAAAGAAGTGGTGTATATATGCAATGAAATAATACATAGCCATAAAAAAGAATAAAATATCACCATTTGCAGCAACATTGATGCCCTTGGAGATCATCATACTAAGTGAAGTAAGTTGGAGAGAGAAAGATAAATATTACATGATATCACTTATATGTGGCGTCTAAAAAGCAAAACAAATTAACTTATTTATAAAATAGAAACAGACTCACAAACATAGAAAACATTATTGTTACCAAAGGTATAAGTGGGGAGGGATAGATTAGGAGTATGAGATTAACATACACAGCACTGTATATAAAATAGGTAAACAACAGGATTTACTGTATAGCACAGGGAGCCGTATTCAATATCTTGTAATAACCTATAATGGAAAAGAATGTAGAATATATATATATTCTTTTCCAGATACATACACATACACATACACACACACACACACACACAAACAAACACACACACACATACACTCTGAATTACTTTGCTGTGCACCTGAAACTAACACCATATTGTAAATCAACTGCAGTTCATCTTTTAAATAAATAAACACATCATATACAAACTGTTGAAAGCTAAAGACAAGCTTGAAGGAAACAAGAGAAAAATGACTCATCACATACAGAGAGACAACAATACAGTTAGTAGCTGATTCCTTATCAGAAACAAGAAGGAGATAAAATCAGAAAATCCATAAATATTTGGAAATTAAATAATGCACGTCAAAAGAACTGGTGAGTCAAAGAAAAAAAAGAGAAATTTGAAAATATTTGAAAATGAATGAAAATGAAAACCAACATATCAAAAATGTATGGATGCACCTAAAACAATGCTAGTAAGAAAGTGTATAGTTTTAAATGTGTATATTATAGAAGAAGAACAATCTCAAAACAATATCCTAAGTTTCCACCTTAAGAAACTAGAAAAGAGGAACAGACTAAGCCCAAAGCAAATGGAGAAAGGAAATAATAAGAAATTATAGTGGATAAAACAGAAAACAAAACAACACTGAAAAATTAATAGAACCAAAGGCTGTTTCTTTGAAACACTTCCAAAAATTGACCAAACTTTTTCCTGATTGACCAAGAAAAAAATGATAAAACACAAATAGCAAAAATCAGAAGGAAAGAGGATTCTACTGTACAGAAATTAAAGGAATTATTAGTACAAAGGATTAGCACAAACAATGTTATGGCAACAAACAGACAATTTAAATGAAATTGACAGATTTCTACAACAACATCATCAAAATGGACTCAAGAAGAAGACCTACAACAACAAAACTTGAACTACTAGATAAAAATCTCCCAAAGGCAAAAGAAACTCCAGACCCAGATGGCTTGTTCACTGAATTCTATTCAATTCAGTTCATTTCAGCTGCTCAGTCGTGTCTAACTCTTGGGGACCCCATGAACCTCAGCATGCCAGGCCTCCCTGTCCATCACCAACTCCCAGAGTCCACCCAAACCCATGTCCATTGAGTCGGTGATGCCATCCAACTATCTCATCCTCTGTTGTCCCCTTCTCCTCCTGCCCTCAATCTTTCCCAGCATCAAGGTCTTTTCAAAAGAGTCAGCTCTTTGCATCTGGCGGCCAAGGATTGGAGTTTCAGCTTCTCCTTCTTATGAATATTCAGGACTGATTTCCTTTAGGATGGACTGGTTGGATCTCCTTGCAGTCCGAGGGACTCTCAAGAGTCTTCTCCAACACCACAGTTCAAAAGCATCAATTCTTCGGCACTCAGCTTTCTTGATAGTCCAACTCTCACATCCATAAATGACTGCTGGAAAAACCATAGCCTTGACTAGCANGGACTGGTTGGATCTCCTTACAGTCCAAGGGACTCTCAAGAGTCTTCTCCAACACCACAGTTCAAAAGCATCAATTCTTCGGCACTCAGCTTTCTTGATAGTCCAACTCTCACATCCATAAATGACTGCTGGAAAAACCATAGCCTTGACTAGCATACATTTGTTGGCAAAGTAATGTCTCTTCTTTTTAATTTGCTATCTAGGTTGGTCATAACTTTCCTTCCAAGGAGTAAGTGTCTTTTAGTTTCATGGTTTCAGTCACCATCTACAGTGATTCTGGAGCCCAGAAAAATAAAGTCTGACACTGTTTCCATTGTTTCCCCATCTATTTGCCATGAAGTGATGGNCAGTCCAAGGGACTCTCAAGAGTCTTCTCCAACACCACAGTTCAAAAGCATCAATTCTTCGGTGTTCAGCATTCTTCACAGTCCAACTCTCACATCCATACATGACCACAGGAAAGATTCATGGGGTCGCAAAGAGTGGGACACGACTGAGCGACTGAACTGAACTGAACTGAAGCACGGGAGGATCTGGTTTTGTTACCCAGGGGAACTCACCCTGTGCTTCCTTCCTTCCAGGTTCTCAGATCGATGACCATGTTCCAAAGCGAGCCTCGGCTCGGATCCTCGCTCCCCCTGGAGGCAGGTCAAGCGGCATTTGGTAAAGACACTGCCCAGCCCCCCAAGTGAAGATGCTCCGATGCCACCAGCCCCACACCCTCCGGCCGCAGCTGCAGGGGTGGGGCGGGAGAGGCCGAGCTGGGCAGCTCACCACCTGAGGGGCCCTGGGACCCAGGGGCCCTCCCCATGTCTGACACGTGATTCACTGTGCTTCGAGCCAACCCTAACAGGCACTTTGAGATGTGTTCCTCCTGCTGCAGTCCTTTCCTGCCTCAGCCCCGGCGGGCTTCCCTGGGGCCCAGGAAGCCCATACTATGCACAGAGCCCACTTGCATAGAGCCTGGCTCCGCCCCTCCCTCGCACCGCCCCCTGCTGGCCTTGGGCAACCCCCGCCTTTAGTGCCCTGCCCCTGGCTGACCCGCCAGTTGTCCAGAGCACTTTAGCAGATGTGTTTTAAAAGAAAAGTACCCCCTCCCCATCCCCTTTGGCCCCGCGGTCGTTTTCCCCAAGTCAGACAGGTGTCCGCATCCCAGCCATGCCCAGGACCTCCCGTTTCTCCCGATTCAACTCCTGCCCCTGTTTGGGAGTGGCTGGGACACGCTGCGCCCTTTGCTGGCTGCCTCCTCCCCCAATCCCGGCAGTCCCAGGCCCAGAAGGGCTGGGCTGGCTGGGCGGGCATGAGGCTGGTGCCAGGCGCGTGTATATGATTTCGTTTTGCACGTTTGGTTTGCGCAGTGGTTTGGTTTGACTTGTTTGTGCATCCTGTGAAAACTGACGGTGCTTTGTGTCACTAGCATAGCATAGAAACAGGCATAGATGTGGACCTTAAGAGACGCTGCATCGACACCAACCAGACAGCCTAGGGCACTGAGAGCAGGGGCCAGAGGGGGTACTGGACTCTTGGGGCCCTCTTCTCCCTGTCTGAGGTCTTCCGGTCCCCCCCCCCCTCCTGGTTTCCTGCATCCTGCAAGGGTGCCTGGAATGCTGGCCCTAGAGAGCTTCAGGAAGCAAGGTGGCCTTTCCCATGTGTGGTCCTGGTCACTCCCAGCACTACCCCCACCCCCACCCCCCACATACACACACCCAATTGCCTGTAGGTATCCCCATGCTGGACAGAGGCCCAGTTGCTCCTCCTGTGTGATTGGCAAGAGGCCTCATGCCTGCTGGGGTGGGGGGTGGGGTTGGAGGGGCATGATAGGGGGAGCAGGCTGGCTGTTTGCCAGGTAGGAGGCCAGGCCAGTAGGACCTGGCTATAGCCAACAGTGTTATACAGGGTCTGCGGTCTCCTGTGGTCAGCACCTTGCCCTCACCTGCTTGTGGCCTCCATCTCCTCTCAGCTGGGCCTCCCCTGCCTCCAAAACTCCAGGAGGTTTCCATGGAAACACTAGAGGCTGCCCTTGCTAAGCCTTGTTCCCCCTTGGGGAGTGATGTCACATTGCACCTGGGCTGACACGAGGCTCCTGGACACTTGGGCCGGTGATCATACCCTGCACATTTCTGCAGTGCTTTTCATGTTTTCAAAGCCCTTTCACTTATGAGCTCTCAATTGCTCCTCACAACCACAATGTGTGCATTATTCTCCCCATTTCTCAGATGTGGCCCAGAAAGCTCAGGCCCTCTGACTCCAGAAAGGGCCAGACTGCCCTTTTTAGAACTTGGCTGTCTACCCCAGCTGTGGACAGAGGAGTGGAGTGACATCTCTTGCAGATCCCCCCTGAGAGTTTAACCAGCTAGATGACTTACTCCCTCAGTAGGCATTCTGCTTTGTTTTGCACAGGTAGATAGATTTTTCTTGTAAACAAACTAATGCATATTCACTATTTGAGCCAGAACTAGTTACATGCTGGAGGCTTGCCATGTGGTTTGAGCTGCCTCTGCGTCCTCACCCCTCCCTTCACGCTGCCCTTCCTCACTATGGGGCCGAGAGGACCCAGACGGTAACCCAGGAAGCAGAGGCAGCAAAGGCACTCATGGAGAGTGGTAGCTGTGGGGACAGTCAGTAGAGATCTAAGCCTGGGAAACCGCGACACTGGTCCCTTGGTACAATGCACATCATCTTTATCCCTTTCAGCCCTTGTTGGGTCATGGGCCTTGGGCAGATGCCAAAGAGCCAAGCAGTGGTGGTAGCCAGCGGGCAGAGCATCCCTGCTTGGGCCAGGAAAGCTTTACCTTCTCTGAGTGCCTCCGCCCAAGAGATGCGTGGTCTGTGGCTCTGGGAGGCCACCTGTTGGTGTGTTCTGTCGAAGGCCTTCCACTTCATTCACTCCCGACCCTTACATAGACCCACCCTTGCCCAGGAGCATCTAGATGAAAATCAGGAGGTTCAAGGAACTGAATGAAAGGTCAGCCCTGTCACCCATTCCCTGCCCCTGTGCTGAGTTCCAGCCAGCCCCATCACCAGCCCCACCGGCTCCTGGTTGGAATGAAAAGGGTCTCTGGTTGCACTGAATGCAGCTCTCAAACTTGGTCTTGTACTTGCTGAATAAATACTGTTGTTCTTGCCTTAGCTGCTCTCTAGGTTTGTGGGGTTAAGTTACCAGAAAATTGTGCTACCGTGTGTGCGTGTGTATGTGTGCGTGTGTGTAGTGCTAGGAGTCCACAGTAGGTCTCGGTCAGGCCAATGCCGAGATGAGGGCTTTACCAATACTGACCCAGAAACCACAGAAACCACTCGGAAACCCAAACCCCCTCCAGCTACCCAGGCGGCGGGCACAGCCTGGGGTCGGGATGGAGCCTCGAACACCCCAGCACCCAAGTGACTTCCTCACTCCTCTGTAAACGTCATGGTGCTAAGATTGTGTCAACTCCAGGACGGCACATGGTCTTGTGCTTTGGCCACCCGATTGAGGCAAACACAAAACAGCCCGACTCATTGTGTTCTGGTGCAGGTTTGTATTAAACTATAGCTACTTCTCGCTTGGTCTCAGTTGTGTTTCTTCAAAGAAGAGGGAGTTTGGTGGGGGGACCTTTCCTTCCATAGTGGCTGGGGTGAGGCTTTAGCCACTAAAAAAAAAGGCCAAAAAACTCAGCTTTGGTTCTTCACTTGTGTTGCATGGCAGATGGCAGTTCACTGGGAGGCCTGAACAGAGTGTGAAGATTAAAAAACTGCTGAATGCTTCCCTGGTGGTCCAGTGGTTGAGATTGTGCATTTCCACTGCAAGAGTCACAGGTTTGATCCCTGGTCAGGGAAGTTCCACATGCCTTGCTGTCTGGTCAAAAAAAAAAATGTTGAGAGATGGGAGCCTCAGTGACCCAGCAGCTAACAGTCCTTTCTCCTGGTGGGAACAAAGCCAAGTTTTCTGGTGCCAAATTTCCAAGACAAGGGTGGGTTGAGTTATCTGAAACAGGAATAGTTAGAGGAAGACATTAGATACAGAAAGAGGGCGGGGGACGGGGTTGGACTAGGCTTTCCCCAAAACCACCACTGGTCACATATTTTCTTGGCTACTATCTTGGAACACCATAGCCTACTCTCCACGTTGGAACCATGGACTCACAAAATCACATTTCAAAGGATTATACAAGGTCAATGTATCTTTGAGATCTCAGGCTGCTCTCCAGCTCCATTGAGAGCCCACTGTACCTTCAGACCCTTCCATCTGCATCAAGGCTAACTCGGGCAGAGATTGGGGTGTTATTCTGATCAAACACTTTCACACTAAAGAGTGAAATTATTGCTACCAGTACCATAGGGTCATGGGTGCGTGCTAGGTCACTTCTTCAGTCATGCCGGGCTCTTTGTGACCCTATGGGCTGTAGTCCACCAGGCTCCTCTGTCCATGGGATTCTCCAGGCAAGAATACTGGAGTGGGTTGCCATGCCCTCCTCGAGGGGATCTTCCCGACCCAGGGATCAAACCCACGTCTCATATCTCCTGCAATGGCAGGCAGGTTCTTTACCACTAGTGCCACCTGGGAAGCCCACTATGGGGTTGCTTGTACTTATTTCTTAGCCTCCAAAATAAAGTCTTAATGACGGAATTTTAGGAACAATAGGGAAACAATTGTCTGCAGGGGCACTTTCACAGCTCTCCTGCAAACAAGGTAGCCCATGACCTAAAGAAACACCCAGAGCACTACAGTTAATAAGGAAATGATCTGTGCGTAAAAGTTCTACTGGGGCTTCTGAGCCAGATGGAAACACCATTGTCTGATTTGTGAAGGAAGCTGAGTTGCCGGGATGGTACTAAGCCAAAACGTCTGTTTCCTCATAACATGGGAGCACACCAGAATGTGATTAAATGCCAAAAATCCCTTGTGTAAGTGTTTGAATGAAAAATGGCATGGCCGTACATTTGGCAGACCATGTGCATGGTATCAGGTAATTCATAGAGAGAAAAAATAAAACAAGATACCAGGAAGACACTGGTCTCCTTTGTATGCAGTTGTGGAAAAACAAAAGACCACAGATTCAGATTTTAAAATAAGGCGTGGTCCTTTGTAAGAATCTGCACTTGAGGGAACCTGAACCAGCCAGCAGTCAAACAACAGTCACCCTCAAATTCTTAACTCCAATTACAGGTTGACTTTTAGATACAGGTACAACCAACACTAAGAATTGCCTTGCAGTTAGTGAAGGAGGAAGTGTCGTGACACCTGAGGCAAAGAAGAAACCTCACAACACACCGGAGAGTAGACCTCATTGTCCTAAGTTAATAAAAGGTTATTTGATAGCTGCTAATAACACATTTGAAAGGGTTCTTAGTGTTTTTCCAGTAAAACATTAAAGGATCTAACATTTGTTGATACTTGATACATCTTACAAAGATGGAAGCTGAGTTCTTCACTTGCCTGCCTTCATATATTTACAAACCACACATTTATACCTAGAGGGATCTTGTCCAGATTTGTCCAAACAATCCTGTTTTAAGTCTATTGTCCCCAGACTAATTCTTAACAGCGCCCTCTTTCACTTTCAAATATGTCTTGGTTTGGACAATAAATTGTATGGTCACCTTACATATACCTATACATTAGGCTATTAAAATGCTTGTCATGAGTCAAATGTTTTTCCATCACCAAAAGATGGGGGGCAGGACAAGGAAAATGGGTCCTTTTTCATGATTGAGGACCAGGGTTTCCTATGACAAGCCCTGAGGCTCCACACAGCCTTGGAGACCTCACGAGACCTCAGTGGCTGTGGCTATAGCAGAGGATGAAGCCTTGGGGACACCTTCCTAAGCTTTTCAGTTTAGCTTATAGACTTTATTATTCTATTAAAGGCTGTAAGCCTACCAAATTTTATCATTTATTTTTAAGGGGGCTTAATCAATTCATAAACTTAAATACTTTACAATATTTTAAAATTTAAAATTCTACTTCCTTTCTAAGTACCTTTCCCAAGTATTAAATGATTATTACCAATTTAATATACTTATAAATATAGTGAGCTTAAAGGTTTATTAGATATTTCTCTGCCAAGCATAAACATAGTAAGATTTCAACATAACTCTTAAGTCTTAAGTTGCACATTTTAAGTTAGTTCTGGGGCACTCACTCTAATAAGCCAAAATTTCTCTTACAAGTACATAAACTACCAAATATGTGCAGATCCTCTCTTTTTATTGAAGTGTAGTTGATTTACAATGCTGTTTTAGTTTCAGGCGCACAGCACAGTGATGTATGAGTGTCCAGATATCATCAAGACAGTTCTAACGAATGGGACTAATGCTTCAAGAGCTAGCAAGAGAAAGGCACTAGCTGCACACAAAGAACTGGACATCGAATGTCCGTCACCTGGTTTGTCAACGAAATACTAGAAGATGGAAGATCATGGAGTATGTTTTCTAACTTTCGAGGGAAAATAATTTCCAACCTAGAATTCTGCACACAGTCAATCTGTCAAACCAAGTATCAGTGAAAAGTCATTTTCAGTTCAGTTGCTCAGTCGTGTCTGTCTCTTTGCAACCCCATGGATTGCAGCGCGCCAGGTCTCCCTTTCCATCACCAACTCCCGGAGTTCACTCAAACTCATGTCCATTGAGTTGGTGATGCCATCCAACCATCTCATTCTCTGTCATCCCCTTCTCCTCCTGCGTTCAATCTTTCTCAGCATCAGGGTCTGTTCAAATGAGTCAGCTCTTCGCATCAGGTGGCCAAAATATTGGAGTTTCAGCTTCAACATCAGTCCTTCCAGTGAACACTCAGGACTGATTTCCTTTAGGATGGACTGGTTGGATCTCCTTGCAGTCCAAGGGACTCTCAAAAGTCTTCAGTACCACAGTTCAAAAGCATCAATTCTTTGGCACTCAGCTTTCTTTAGAGTCCAGCCCTCACATCCATACATGACTAGACATGATTACTGGAAAAACCATAACTTTGACTAGACAGATCTTTGTTGGCAAAGTAATTGTCTCTGCTTTTTAATATACTGTCTAGGTTGGTTATAACTTTTCTTCCAAGGAGTAAGCATCTTTTTATTTTATGGCTGCAATCACCATCTGCAGTGATTTTGGAGCCCAGAAAAATAAAGTCTGACACTGTTTCCACTGTTTCCCCATTTATTTGCCATGAGGTGATGGGACCAGATGCCATGATCTTTGTTTTCTGAATGTTGAGCTTGAAGCCAACTTTTTCACTCTCCTCTTTCACTTTCATCAAGAGGCTCTTTAGTTCTTCACCTTCCACCATAAGGGTGGTGTCATCTGCATATCTGAGGTTATTGATATTTCTCCCAGCAATCTTGATTCCAGCTTGTGTTTCTTCAAATCCAGCATTTCTCATGATGTACTCTGCATATAAGTTAAATAAGCAGAGTGACAATATACAGCCTTGACACACTCCTTTTCCTATTTGGAACCAGCCTGTTGTTCCATGTCCAGTTCGAACTGTTGCTTCCTGACCTGCATACAGGTTTCTCAATAGGCAGGTCAGCTGGTCTGGGGTTCCCTTCCCTTTCAGAATTTTCCACAGTTTATTGTGATCCACACAGTCAAAGGCTTTNCTGATGGGAAGAGCTGACTCAGTTGAAAAGACCCTGATGCCGGGAAAGATTGAGGGCAGGAGGAGAAGGGGATGACGGAGAATGAGATGGTTGGATGGCATCACCAACTCAATGGACATGAATTTGAGTAAACTCTGGGAGTTGGTGATGGACAGGGAGGCCTGGCATGTTGCGATTCATGGGGTCGCAAGAGCCAGACATAACTGAGTGACTGAACTGAACTGATATATACATATATATAATAGAATTAATAGTATTGGAAAATGGTCCTGGTGTACAGAGTCAGGGAGAAGATGTGGGTTAAGACCACCCTCAGGTTTTTCTTGGATAGTGATGTCATTAACAACAGGGAATATATGAAAGTTGGGTTTTTGAGGGAGGAAGGGTAAATAAGTGTAACTTAAGCCCATTGAGTTTGAGATGCCTGTGGGACACAGGGTTGGAGGTGTCTAGAAGGCAATTACATATACAGTTCTCACAGCTGGAAGGGCTGATGGGGATGGAGATACAAATTCAGAAGTCACGGGAATATCTAAAGCCACTCAGGAAGTATGTATAGAGAAAGGAGAAAAGGAAATGAGATGGGAATTCCAAGGATGGTTAAGGGCAGATTTAGGGAGCAAGGAAGAATGGAAAAAGAAAAAGAAATGCCAAAAAGTCAAGAGGACTCATGATGCCCTGGTGAATGGCCAATTCCAGGGCTGAGGGAGGGAAAGTACAAGATGAGCCTGGAACATCTTGTGCCTGAAAGCAAAGGAATGTTCAAAGAATGCTGGGGACAAATCCAAAGGATACAGGAACCAACTTGCAGTTTCTTCCATTAGACAAATCTGTGACAAATTCAACATAAAAACACATAAGAAGGAAGGATTGTAATCCACTGGGGGAAAAAAGTCCCTGTTGACACTGATATAAATAAATAAATGGGAGTGGGTCTGAGCCCTAAACCAGAAACTGGCAACGTGTGTCCACTGGATTTCAGAACTGCTAGGAACTAGTACCTGCTGTGTGTGCAGTCTGTTTTTCCCCTTTTTGAAATGATAATGTCCATAGCAATGGACGTTATCCTATGTCTGTGCCACTAGTGTATGCTGGGGACACTCAGGCAGATGATGTTTCTCTTTACTTCACAGGTTTTCAAATCAAGGGGACTGGTACTCAAGGAGTGATACCAAGAACTGGACCTGAAGAGCCTTACCCACACTGAGCCTTGAGTTAGGTGATGAGATCCTGGACTTCAAGTTGGTGCTGTCATGGAATGAGAAGTGGAGATCTTGAGGCAAGCGATGAGTGTATTTCGCATTGAGCGGGGTGTTAATTCTTGTCATCAGATGGTAGGGTGTGGCAGATTGCATTTTCCAAAGATGATTCAACAATATCTCTCATCCACATGATCTTATGTGACTTGAACATTGCTTCCATTGACGGATAGGGTTTATGTTCCCTTTCTTTATTATTAGATAGATATGGTAGAAGTGATGTCTGAGACTAGGTTATAAAAAGGGATGCAGCTTTTCTCTCACTATAATATTCACCCTCGAAAGCTACAGCTACCAAATATGTAGGGAGAAAGCTAGCTCCAAGACAGTATGGAGAGGGTTGTCTAGCCAGTTCCCTGTTGTTTAAGTTCCAGCCGCCATCTGGACTGTAACCACATGAGAAACCCTGAGCCAGAACCACCCAGCTGAGCCCTTCCTGAATTCCTACCCCACAAAGAGATAAGGAAACAGTTGTTGTTTTAAACTGCTAAATTAAAGTTATCTGTTTTTCAGCAATGGATAACTGGCACACGGTAAAAATGTGAAGAATCTGGGTGAAGGATATGCAGCAATTGTAGAACGGTCCTTTATCCCATGTGTGATGAATGGGTGGGGTTACTAGAATCACAGTCTCTCTTCTCAGGATTACTCAGGACCATCTGTACCACCCAAGTCCACACCTACAACCACAGAGATGAGCTGGAGCTTTAGAATGGAGAAACAAAATAAACTCAGTCTGAAAATTTCCCCTTTGTCTTTGTGGTACCCAGACACCCTATAGATACAGCGAGGAACGGCTTCAAGTCTGCAACTCTGTGGCTAGGAAAGTTTTCTCTTTCTAGAACATTTTCCTGTCCAAAAGCCCTGATTTGTCCTGGGAATTACCCTCTACAAGAAACCCTCTCCTTTCCGAGAGTTGCCTTGGATGGGCGGAGACAGTCTTGACTCACCATTTGTTGTGTGTCTCTCTTTTACTACTCACTTTGTTTGCAGTCAGCTGCTTTCTCCTTCTCCCCTGAGAAAATGGACTTAGTCAGAGTGCTTTGACACCCATAGTCCTGGGGTAGAATTTCTGGGAATTATACAGGGAGACTCAGAAAAGAATGTTTGCCTATGAATTCTTACTTCTGAGTCATTCAAAGAGAATGCAGCGTGTCAACAAGCCCAGCAGAATCCAATGATATTCACCAAGAGTGCTCAATTTCAGCAGGGTTAGGAATGGCAGAATAGTAAGGCATCAAGAGCTTGCACTGATTATAGAGGGTAATGAGAGTACATTGAGACGGTCAGTATCATGTGAGAAAAGTTCTTTAGTGGAAACATTAGGGAGAGTGTAGAAGGGAGACTAGCTACAGGTGAGAAGTCAGGAAATAGAGAAAGCCAGTTTCAATTAATAGATGACTAGAGTTTTGGTACGAAGATGGAGAGCGAAGGGAGTGAGATAGCAGTGTAACAGTAGCAGTAGAACTTAAAGATTAAATGTGTGTAGGACTTCCCTGGTGGTCCAGTGGTTAAGATTCTGCCCTTTCACTGGAGGGGGCATGGGTTTGAGTCCTAGTTAGGTAAGTTCTGCGTGCCACACGTTGTGGCCAAAAAAAAAAATATTAAATATGTGTAAAGATAAGGAAAATGTTGATGGAGACTCTGAGGCAGTTAGGTCAGAGAAAATAGGAAAGAATATATTTTTTAAAGTTTTATAATCTTTTGATTCCTTTCACCCATTTATTTGGTGTCAAAGAAAATCTTTGAAGAAACTTTGAAGAAAACCTTTGTCTTCACTTGATGCAGTTCCATAAACACTTACTGTTTGTTTCACATTCAGTGCTAGCTGCTGAGGGAGCAGGTGAATAAGACAGAATTCCTGCCCACAAGGGGAACATAGTCTGATTGCAGAGACACATGCAAATGAAGATCAACACTATAAGATGTGTTTCATGAAAGGAGGTATGTACAAAATGGGTACAGAGGTGACCTTAGGATACCCATGGGAGTCAGGGCTGAGGGAGGGAGACCCAGAAGTAATTTGCACAAAGAGAACCAAGCTGAGGAAATCACAAACAGGTGAGCATAAGGAGCCTGGGGCAGAGCACTGGAGGACAAGGATAGTAAGTATGGACAGGAAGAAGGATCTAGAAGAACTGGAGAGATCCACAAAAACTAACCTAGAACGGGGAATTCAGGAACACCAATGAATATATCAAAGAGGGAGCTAGTTATGGGGGGGTAGAATCTAAGCCAGCTAGTAGGCAAGATGAAGAAACAGGAACCGTTTTTACAAATGCATTGGTAGAGAGACAATAAGCTTGGTTACAGAAAAAAAGTATGTATAGACGATTTTGTTAGCTCCATTTGAGGGTAAAAGTATTGACTTTCTCCTGGTAAGAGACGGAAAGGAATGTTTAACACAAGTAGAGGAAAACTGAATTTGAATATTAGAGTAACACACTGCTATTGAAAAGCATAAACCAAGAGAGGAAAGAAAGCCCAGCCTTGACACTCTCATGTCGCTGAAAAAGGAGAAATATTCTTTCTCCTTTTCAGTAGCCGTGAGACGGATAAGAATCCGTCATCTGGCTACTAGGAATCAGGTTTAAGTGCTTGTTCCTTCTGTCCTCAGTTAGGGCGGAGGAATTGTTACCCGTTGCTAAGGGAAAAGGAAGGGGCTGTTCCCAGTTGCCATGGTGACAAGGTGAGAGCGTTCCCTCGATACCGCAGTAAATTTATGAGACGGTGGCCTCTCCTTGTTGCTGTGGCAACTTAGAAGGACTGTTCTTGTCGCCCCCCACCCCCCCATCCCACCTCCCGTCGCCGTTGCTAAGACAAGGTGGAGGTACGGGCGCTTCTTCCCTCGCCAACCAGTTGCCTTGGAGACGGCGGGTGCCCTGGCCCCGCCCCGCTCGGACTGACAGCGGCGGCCGCATCGCGCCTGCGCAGTGCTCTCTTCCCCCGCAGTCTCTGTGCGTTGAAGCCGGAGACCGCGGCGGCCTCTACTAGGACCCTCCGCCCCGGAGCCGCCGGCCGGAGCCGCAGCCTCAGCCGCAGTGCTCCCCCCCCCACCGCCTGCCCCCCTCCCCTGCCGCCTCTGCCGGAGCCACCTCGCGCACTGTGAGTCCGGGCCGAGGCGACCGACGCCGTGGGGCTGAGTCAGCGGGAGGCCCGGGCCCGGGCTGGGGGAGGGGAACCGAGCTGCCCCCTTCGCCTCCCCAACCGCGTCCCCGCGCCCCCCAACCGCATCTCCCCCACGCCCGCGCCTCCCTTCCTCCATCCCGCTCTCCCGGGATCCCCGCGGCCTCGGCGGTCAGGCCTCCCCTTTTCTCCCTCCAGACCTACCTGGGGGTTCTTCCCCGTGAGATGCGGCGCTACCGCACCTCCGCTCTGGACAGATTTCCCCCCCACCAAAAAAAACTGCCTCCCGTTCGCCCTTGTCCCTTCTCCTTACTCTTCTTGGGCCTGACATCTCCGGCCTCCCCGGTTTTCCCCAGTGATATGCCAGAAAAAGAGTGACAAGGGAGAGAGCGAGGGCAGACTTGGGGGAGGGGGGGACGTTGTGCCTGCCCAAACCTCGGGGCCTCAGGTTTCCTACCCACACGCTCCTGCCCCGGCGGGCGTGGGGAGGCAGGTCTGGACAGTTTTCACTGGCTGCTGAGAGCGTGTTGGGCTTTCCGGTCCCATCACCGTGATCAGCTACTGTTCAGTGGACACCCGCTGGAGCGCAGTTGCCTTCGGTGGGCTGAGCTCTGGCTTTGGCGGGCGCGGTGGAGAGGGACTGGAGGGAGGGAGGAGAAAGGTTTCGTTTGGGAGCTGAAGTTCCTGCGCTTCCAGTGTGGTGTTGTGAATAAGCATCTTGCAGTACTCTTTAAAATGCTTTCCCCCATTTCACTGGCCCCCACGCCACCGCAGTACAACCTGGTGTAATAATGGGAGCTTTGGAAACAGGCCTGATATCCATAGCAAGTGCTTAACTGTTTGTATGTTGAAGGGTTGTGGCAGGACTTGATCTTTGATACCTATAACTTCCAAGGGATAACCAACTAGGTGAGCGTGAGTTTTCAGGTAACGTGCAGAGCCGACAAGGAGGAACAGAACTGAGGTTTCTCGCTGGTATAGGTCTGAGACTTGCACCCCCTGCTTGCTGCAGCTGTGAGTCTCTCTGGGGGCTGTCACCTGATAGGGGTTCTAGCATATGTGAACAATTCCCCAGGGTTATGTTTGCTGCCCATCCACCTGCCCATCGTGCATTCCCTGATCTTGGAACAGAGGAGGAGCCCAAATTGTTTTCTTTTTCCCGGAGAAATAAGGCTGAAGTCGGAGTTGGTGCGCATAGCCAAAAGCTCTTAATCAACGTGCCTCAACTTGAAGGCTCCTAACTACTTACTGTGTGTACCTCTTTGATTCTTTTTTTTTTTTTTTTTTTNAAATTGTTTTCTTTTTCCCGGAGAAATAAGGCTGAAGTCGGAGTTGGTGCCCATAGCCAAAAGCTCTTAATCAACGTGCCTCAACTTGAAGGCTCCTAACTACTTACTGTGTGTACCTCTTTGATTTTTTTTTTTTTTTTTTTTTGGCTTTAGATTTTAGTGTACTGTCAGAAACTATGTGTAAGTATCAGCCAGTTAAATTGTAGAAGCAGCTCAGGTTTTATTGACTTCAGGCTCAAAAAGAGTAGATGGTTCGGTTCTAAAAAATCATGCCGAAGGACACACAGATTTGGAGTTTCTGGCTTGCAAACAGTGAGGAATAACAATTTAGTTCCTTGACTTTGCTCAATCATGGCCTATTGGCAGCCTCCTCAGAGCCACTCCCCACCCCCATGCCCATCAGATTAGTTTACAGTAGCAAGGACGGCTGTTGCCCTAGTTTTAAACATAGAGATGAAGTTCAGGAAGACTACTGCCCCCATGTAGCAGTGCAGTTTCTTCTGTTTCGAATGCCAGTCTGGGGTTTGGCGGGATGCACCTGCCTGTGGGCTGATGGGAACCATGGGGCCTGAGCGTTACATTCCTTCTGTGTGGTCCTCTCTCTGTCGCATAGCTCACCGAAATACCCGGGCAGGGCCGGAGCAGACAGCTGTGCTGGAGAGCTGCTCCTCCTGGGTTGAGTGTATTTTGGGAATCAGTAATATTTACTGGGGTGGAGGGTGGTGAACTAAGAAGCAAGAAAATGTGTCAAGACTAGATAGATCAGGAGAGTGTGACTAAAATGTTCCTTTTGCAGTTTGCCATGGGATAGGACATTTTCAGAGCATCCCAGTGGTTTTTATATAGGTTAATTTGCCTTTGAAATCCGTACCAGCATTTTATGAGATAATGATGGAATGCCTTTTAAACTGCTGCTGTTGGGAAACTAATACCTGTGTCTTATATGTTGCCTATTCAGTTGTCACTGAGTGTAATTGTTAGGATCAAGGAGAGGGACATGATTTGAACCATATTAGACCTACGTCTATGTGATCTGTGTGGTAGTTTTACAGCACTACATTTCCTTGATTCTAAGACACACCAGCAGGTTACCAGCAGCAGTAAATTCATTTAACACTACCAGATCAAAATATATATGTTGAATGTAAGGTGCATCCTAATTTCAGGAACATTAAAATATCTGGGAAGTGGCAAGACATGAAGGAGAGATTTGCATGTCTTAGAACCGAGAATGGTATTTATAATATTCCTGGGTATGTGATTATCCTGAGAACGCATGCATTGTGAGGAAGGATTTCCTTAAGTCCTTTCTACTGAGTAAGCCCACCTACTTTTTGGAGTTATGTGTGTAAGATGATTGACTGGAGTTAGGCATGGCAGCTAGCTGTTGAACAAAAGTTCCTGTGTAAGAATCTAATGCAAGGCCTTCATATAGTACCCATCAGAAGCTGAGCCAACTAGCTGGCAGCAAACATCTTATGAACTATACCTGAAATAGCCAAGTAACATCTCTCAGGAGCTGAACAGAAAGCGTAATTTATCTGAGCCAGAATCATCTGATTTGTTTACAGACACATTTGTAAAGATCCTAAGAAACATGTCCTCCTCCCATAGGACATTAGAAGTAGAGAGGACTTCAGATGATTCAGTATTCTCATTTCCAGATTTTGACATGGGACACCAAGAGTTAGTGACTTGCCTGAGGTCACGCAACTAATGTAGAAAGTATGTGAAAACACTTTGTCAACTGTATACAGCGTGCAAATTAGCATTAGTAGTTATTAGTGGCTGAGTCAGGATTAGCACCCAGATTGCCAGTCTAGGGCAATTCTTCAATGCCATGTTACCTCATCCTTCATTTTTAATATTCCAGAGGGTTTTAATAAAAGTAATTTAGTAGTCTGTAATTAGCCCTCTTGACTAGGCCTTGTTTTATTGTCTGAGACGTCACAGAGCCAGGTGAAATTGAGTGTCACACTAATTATTTATTTGTCACCTTAAAAATAATCATTTTCCCTCACGCATTTCCACTTCAAGAAAGTATTTCCTTCCTTATATTTGAATCATTTAACATAAAGCAAATGCAAAGGTGGGTATCTGAAGTCATCTCAGCTTCTTATCCACAAGGCTACTGCTGTATTCCAGGAAACAAGGTGGAGAGAGCTGAAAGGGGACAGAGAGGAGGCACAAACTGGATTATCTTCCAGCTCCCAGAATGTAACCTTCTGTGGTTCCTGGAAGCCATAGAAATTTCTAGTCCCTGGCTTCCCTTGTTGGCTCGGTGGTAAATAACCCACCTCCCAATGCAGGAGATTCTGGTTTGATCCCTGGGTCTGGAATATCCTCCAGAGAAGGAAATGGCAACCCACTCCAGTATTCTTGCCTGGAAAATCCCGTGGACAGAGGAGCCTGGCAGGNCCTTGTTGGCTCGGTGGTAAATAACCCACCTCCCAATGCAGGAGATTCTGGTTTGATCCCTGGGTCTGGAATATCCTCCAGAGAAGGAAATGGCAACCCACTCCAGTATTCTTGCCTGGAAAATCCCGTGGACAGAGGAGCCTGGCAGGCTACAGTCCATGAGGTCGCAAAGAGTTGGACGTGACTTAGTGATTAAACGACACCATTCTGGAGAAAGGGAGATGGTCTGGCTTCTGGAAGCAGACAAACCTGAGTTCAAGTCCCAGTCCCACCACTTCCTGGCCGTGTGGCCTTGGGTGACTTACGGAACCTGAGTGCCAATGTTCTCATCTGCAAGCCTGAAATGATAACCATCTGTTTTACAGGGTGGTTGTGAGGATTAAATGAAAGGAAGTATGTAGGGTACCTGCTTAATAAAGGATAGCAACCATCCGTTTATATTACTAAAGTATAAAATAAAAAATAATGGTTTCAAAATTTTATCAGGACCCAAGTCCATCTTGGACCCTCAATTGAGCAACCCATCTCCCAGCAGCCCTTTTGGTTTGTTTGACATGCACAGAGGGCTTTATCCTGTGAAGACCTGGCACTTGCAGTGTTATTTCAACTGCCAAAATAGGAGTATATGAACTGCCCCTTTGTCTCCATGTATTCAGCTGACCTGGTTATCTGAAAGGCTGGCAGAGTGGGAGCAGTTGAGGAGGAGAGCACAGACTTGGTGTGTTTGTGTGTGTTGTGGGGGCGGTTAGTCCTCCGTTTGGGAGGCCAGTCTGGGGAGGGATCTTAATTTGAAATGGGAAAGCTGCTGAGCTGTCCCTCGTGAGTAAAGCCCGCAGTGGCCTTCATTCAGTTTCTCTGCTCTTAGAGGCGTTGCTTTCATCAGTGACTGTGCTCTGATCAGCTCTGCATCTGGGAGACATGGAGAGCCAGGGAGAGGAACAATCCATCTTCGGAGAGAGACCTCCTTGCTAGTAAGGAGAGTAAAGAGAGGTCATTTGGTGTGGCACAAGTTCCAGGTAGAGTCAAGCACATAATTAGGGAGCTAGGACAAGCCTTTCAGGTGGAGCACAAATGAACTTAAATTCCTAAAAAATTTCATTTGGAAAGAAAATACTCCTAAAGAGGCGCATAAAGACTGAAAATTAAAACACAATAGTTTTTACCTCTAGAAAGTGAAATTTGAGAGTGGAGGAGTGAAAAGGAGACTCAAGGGAGAACTGCTCCTTTTTTCATATATAATTCTATATGTGAATTCTATCTATATGTGAATTGTCCTTTTTTCATATATAATTCTATATATGAATTCTATGTATATGTGATTTCTCCTTTTTTCATGTATAATTTTATTTGTGAATTGTTATAAGAAGCAGGTATACTTTTGTATTGAGGTTGGGAGGAGAAGGGGGTGGCAGAGGATGAGATGGTTGGGTGGCATCACCGACTCAATGGACATGAGTTTGAGCAAACTGGGAGACAGTGAAGGACAGAGAAGGAAGCCTGGCATACTGCAGTCCGTGGGGTTGCAAAGAGTTGAACACAACTTAGTGACTGAACAATGAACAACAAAATGCTTTTGTGATTTAATGAAGACCAATAGGGTGGGTAGTGGTTGTTTTCCAGTAATCACATTTTGGTGTGCAAGAAGCAGATACCTTTACTTGGAGCCAGCACTGCTTGGGGAAGATAGGGTTAGACTACTTCCTTCCAACAGGCTGAGCTTTTTGTACCAAACCAGGGTCAGGAAGATCCACTGGAGAAGGGATAGGCTACCCACTCCAGTGTTCTTGGGCTTCCCTGGAGGCTCAGCTGCTAAAAAATCTGCCTGCGGTGCAGGAAACCTAGGTTCGATCCTGGAGTTGGGAAGATCCCCTGGAGAAGGGAGAGATTACCCACTCCAGTATTTCTGGGGGATTCCATGGACTGTATAGGCCATGGGGTCGCACAGAGTCAGACCCACTGAGTAACTTTCACTTTCAGACTTGTAGGTAAACTCAGGACCTTCCAAAGTGGCTGCTTCCTGGCAGCCCAGTATTCATCACTGACCTCCTACCTCACTGCCTTTTCTTAGTCTTTTCGTTCCCTTCTTGAGAAGGATCCCTTCTTTCTCTTGAATGGTTGATGTAATCATTGATATTCTAATATGCTACTTTAACTTTCAACTACTGATGAAAATGGCATCTAATTAGATGACCTTTATGAAAAACACATGCCCCTTATATCCAGAGAAAAACATGATCTGAAAGGATGCTGCTGCTGCTACTTCTGCTAAGTCGCTTCAGTCATGTCCGACTCAGTGCGACCCCATAGACAGCAGCCCACCAGGCTCCCCCGTCTCTGGGATTCTCCAGGCAAGAATACTGGAGTGGGTTGCCATTTCCTTCTCCAATGCATGAAAGTGAAAAGCGAAAGTGAAGTCGCTCAGTCATGTCAGACTCTTAGTGACCCCATGGACTGCAGCCTACCAAGCTCTTCTGCCCATGGGAGTTTCCAGGTGAGAGTACTGGAGTGGTCTGCTATTACCTTCTCCAGATCTGAAAGGATACTTGTACCCCAGTGTTCACTGTAGCACTGTTTACAATAGCCAAGACATGGAAGCAACCTAAATGTCCATTGGCAGAGGAATGGATAAAGATGTGGTACATTTCTACAATGGAATATTACTCAGCTATTAAAAAGAATGAAATAATACCACTTGCCACAATGTGGATAGACCTAGAGACTGTCATACTGAGTGAAGTAAATCAGATAGAGAAGGAGAAATATTGTATGACATCTTTTATATGTGGAATCTAAAAAATGATACAAATGAACTTACTTACGAAACAGAGACTCACAGACTTAATGTCATTAACTTACAGTTGCCTGTACACATTGCTATATTTAAGATGGACAGCCAACAAGGACCTACTGTATAATGCATGGAATTCTGCTCAATGTTATGTGGCAGCCTGGATGGGAGGGGAGTTTGGAGGAGGATGGATACATGTAAATATACGGCTGAGTCCCCTTGTTGTTCACCTGAAGCTATCACAACCTCGTTAATTGGCTGTACCTCAATACAAAATAAATGTTTTCTTTTTAATTTTATAAAGGAAAAATCCATGCCCCTTACTTAGCATCAAGAGGGCTTGAAGTATAAAGGTGTGCAGCTGAAATTCTGACGACCTCTATTATGGTAGCTGCATTTCAGATCAGATCTGGCCAATAGAGTACAACTTTCCGCAGCAATTTTTTAACCACTTCTCCTAGGAATCACTGATAACTGACAGAATTATTAAATACTGTTGAACTTTAATTTTCTCATAAGTTTCAGTCCTGTTTTCTAGCCAGATGTCCTGTTTATTATAGGAAGATGACACACCTATCATCGGACACGTGCTTTGACTTACTTAGCCCAGAGCTAGCATGGGTTGTGCTGAGTAATCCACATTCCATCACCCAACCTTCCCTTTGGCCAAGAGTACAAATCTGAGTGACAGTTGGCCAACAATGGTTTTTCCTCTGTGTAGAGTTGACTGGCCAATACCGGCTTCAGTCTAATATCTTGTTTTTACTAGCATCATGCCCTGCCAACTTTGTTAAATGGAAGTAACATAACACTGGTGTTTTGAGCTTTGGACATGTCATTTGCCTGAAGTAAATAAAGATTTGGTCTATCTAAATGTTTTGACTCAATGTAAAATGATTTTTTTCCTGAAACTATTTCCTGTGTATAGGAGATACATACCAGCTGTATGATGTGTTTAAAATAACTGAGCAAGAGCATGACTTCAAATCTGCCCTGTCATTTTGACAGTATGTATCAAAAGCCTTAAAAGGAACATACCTTTAGATCAGAAATTGCTGTTCTAGGAATATTG
This sequence comes from Neotragus moschatus, assembly GCA_006410615.1. Classification (NCBI taxonomy): domain Eukaryota; kingdom Metazoa; phylum Chordata; class Mammalia; order Artiodactyla; family Bovidae; genus Neotragus; species Neotragus moschatus. Next base: position 1,986,783 of record SJYA01001716.1, on the reverse strand, counting down.
AGAAAATCAGAGTTGTATATAAAAGTACCTGCACAATGATTTTTATTAATGCAACATTATTCATTATAATCATTATTAACATAATCAAATAGTTAAAACAACCAAAAGGATCAACAATTAGGCATTTGGTCAGTTCACCCAATTAGAATACTGCACAGGCAGTATTAAAAATCTCCTGAAATATTTGTTGATATCAGAAACTTTTGATATAATCAATGAAAAAAGGATGCAAAATTGTGTGTCCAGAATGATACCAATTTTACTTTAAAGGATATGAAAAGGTACTAGAAGGGTATATGCCAAAACCATCAGTGATTATCTTTTAAGTAACAGGAATACTTTTCTTTCTGAGGGCTTTTCAGTGTTTTCTAAACTTTTCTGCATTAAGCAGCTATAATTTTTATTACAAAATTTTTAAACCAATAATGTATAGATTCCAGGCAGTAGAGCAATCTCTAAGAAAACCCCAAGGTATTTAATTTTTTTCAGTATTGTTTCACTGTGGTTTTGATTGAAGATAAACACTTCTCAAAGGTATTCCTTTGGATGCTGCTTCGTCTCTTCTTTGAGAGACATGCCTGGAGTGTGACTATGTGGGTGTGTGACTAAAAACACAGCCTAGAAACTCCCAAGTCCAACCACCCAAATGAAATAGTTCCTCTTGACTCAAATGAGATGTAAAAAAAAAAAAAAATTATAAAAAGAGAATGTCTTACAAAATAGTCTTCTTTGCCTCTTAACTTTTGCTGTTTAAGCTTATCAGGTTTCAGTAAAGCCCTGTATGGCACAGGGTTCCATTTTAGGGGGGCTTTTTCTTCCCAAGTCCTTGCAGATTCTCTGGTGTTGCAGTTCCCGCATGGCTCAGGTGCCTGATTGGAGGCTTTCTCATGACTTAGCGACTAAACCACCACCACCACCACTCTTGTTTTGGTGGTTGTGTACCTATCTGAACTACCTGTTGTGAAAGACTGTGCCCAGGCCTCCGGCAGCCTCCTCTCTCCCTTTGCCCTTGGCCATATTCTGTTCTGCCATGGCCCTTTTTCTTGCAAGCATGAAAATTTTGGGTGCCCGCCAGTGGCCACCTGATGACGGAAGCCCTCAAGGGGCTGGGCTGGGCAAGTCCCTGGAGCTGCTGGCTGTGAAGGGACAGGCTGGCCCGGCAGCTGTCCTCGCGCTCATTTTCCCATCCACGCACACACTGCGCATCATCTCAGTGGCCCGTCCACTGGGCCGATCGCTGTCCTCCACCTGCGGTGGTGTCTGCCCACCTCTGAGCACTGGGGAGCCCGGGCGTAGACTTGAGGAACTGTGTGGCCTGTCACACAGCTCAGCCTGTGTTGTGATATAAGATGTTTTGTTAAGCAGGATCTGCTGCTTCCAAGTGGTTCTGACTCCCCAAACACCAGCCCCAGATGAGGTGGAGGCCTCTCCTGCCCTCAGGACTTGTTGTTAATGAGCAAGTCTTTGGGTATGGCTTGCTGGAGATGCTCCACCACCTGGAGAGGGTGATTGAGGAAGAAGCATTCATCTTCTCCTGAGGGTGTTATTGTCCTGGTCACATTGTAATTTCAATGTTGTTTCCTAACTGGTAAGAAATGAAATCTTAGCTCCTCTGAGTCAGCAGGATCCTAGCGGAACTAATGTGTGTTGTGCCATGTGAAAGGGGCAGGCTTTGAACCACTGGATGAAATTAAATATCCCTTCCTGTATGAGGAGTATCTCCAGTTAGGGTAATACGTACTGTGTAGCTAGACCTTTCTGTAGCAGCAGGCTCTTGGCAGGTGGCCGTCAGCCCCTTCTCTCGTCCCTGCAGATTATTGCCATTTATCAGGGACTCAGGTTTAGTCTCTGATCTGTTCTGATTTTAGATGGTGGAGTTCACAGCTGAAAGCTCCCAGTTTGAGCATCCTATTAACACCTTTAAGTGACAGGACCACTGCTAAGTGAAGAGACATGTTATGCTGGCCCTAAAATAGCAAGGTGCAATGTTTCGAGACTTGATAAGACTTGTATTCCCCAGGAGGTATAGTTTCCAGGTTTATAGGTTATTCATATAAATTTGCATATTGTCATCTCAAGGACTTATTCTAAGTGTACTCTCAACAAGTATGCTTTCTGTTTTGCATCCTGAGTCATTATGGCGTGTAAAAGAAATGAGATTCAGCCCCTATTCATGAGAGACTGCAGTCTGGTTTGGAAGATAAGGTGGATGTGTGGAATGACCCGTGTGCATGACAACATTGGACATCGGTGATACATCTGTGCTGCTTTGTTGTGTAAGACACGGTCTTTGCCCTTAAAGAACTCACCTAATATTCTGGCGAGAGAATTGGACACAAATTTATATAGATCGCTATAACACCAGGGGATGGAAAGTCCAGCAGTGATGGGAAGGGGTGCTTTGGTAACCCCGGGCGCAAGAGTGACTCTGAGCCTGTAAGAGCCCTGGAAGGCTTCAGAGAGGGAGGCCCATCACCGCTGAAGGGCGGGGTTGACAGAGGGTCCCGCCCACCGGAGGACAGATGAGTAAGAGAGTTCGGGCAAAAGAAATGAAAAAAACAGTATTAAGTCACTAGCGCTGTAGAGTCTAAACTCAAAAAGGACTCTGAGAGGAAAACAATCATTGTGAACCAGAGAAATCAGAAAAGACTTCACAGAGGAAGCAGAACCTGAGCTCGTCTTGAAGACAAGCAGGACACCAGAGAGGGCCTTCCACGAGGGTAAGGGGCCATGTCCTGGAAGGACTGGCTGGCTGAGGAGCATAAGTAGGTCACCCTTATCAGACTGAGTCTGAGAATTTGGACAACACTGGTAACAGTGAGAAATTAGGAAGTTGGAGAGACGGTTTGAAGATAAGTTTTGGCTTAGGCACAGAGAGCTAAAGGTGACAAACAGTTGGTGATGTCCAAGTGGAGTGATCCCAAAAGCCCAGAAGCTGAGGATGGGGTTGGATGGAGCCGTGGGTGTGACAGTCAACAACACAGAAACACTGGCTTCCCTGAAAGGGGTGCGGGCCGGGGGTGGGGGGTTGGGGGGGAGTCTCTCCAGGGGTCTTAGGTACAGAGCACAAAGACCGGAGCTCCTGATAGAAAGCTTTGAGAATTGCCCATAATGAGGGAAAAAGTGAAGCGCTGTGGGAAGTGGGAGGTTTCAGCAGCAAGGGCAGAGCACTTCAGGGCGGCTGGTTCAGCTAGACTCAAGGCTTTATCCAGATGAAAATCATGGCAAGAGTGTTGTTCCAGTAAAACCCTGGAATTGGAAGCCAAGTTGGGTAGGGTGAAGCGGGACCTGGGTGTAGAGAAAGTAGAGGCGATGGGTGGTCACCAGAGAGCAGCAGAGAAGGGGAGGAAAGCAGTGACCAGAAGCAGCAGGATCAAACTTTGTTTTGTTGTAACTGTATTCTTGATCAGCAGATATAAAATTTTAGTCAGCATGTATTTTTTCTGTTTATATAATTTTTCTGTATTAAAGTATGCTTCGTCTATAGATTTCTCTGTATTAATATAAGCCCTATATTTATCACTTCAAATATGCCATTCCTTCTGTGATATCCATCATTACATTGATACCAAAATGTGCTTAACCGTCAATCTATTACTGAGCAGTTCGGGTGTTTCCAACATTTTGCAAGTGTAAATACCTCTGCTCTGAACATCACTGTACAGATTACTCTTTCTTTTGTGGGCTATTTCATCAGGAGTATATCCTATAAAGTAAAATTACTGAGGCAAAGCTCACAAACAATGTTGTTTTTTTTTTAACAATAGATATAAATGATATAGCAATGTTTTATTGGCTTTGATGACTCAATGTTTGTATATACCTCAAAATGATCACCACAGTAAATCTAGTTAGCATCCATCACCACACAGTTACAGATTTTTTGTTGTGCTCTTTTAAGATCTGCTCTCTCAGCAACTTTCAAATATACAATACAGTATTATTAACTATAGTCACCATGCTGTCCATTATATTCCCCAGCAATTACTTATTTTATAACTGGAAGTTTGTACCTTTTGACCACCTTCACCCACTCCCTCACTCCCAAGCTGGCAACCACCAATCTGTTCTCTGTATGTATGAGTTCAGTGCTTTTCGATCTCACATATAAGCGAGATAACACAGTATGTCTTTCTGTGTGCAGCTCATTTCTCTTAGCGTTAAGCCCTCAAGGTCGATCCGTGTTGTAAGTGGCAAGCTTCCTTTTCTTTTTTATGGATGAATAATGTTTCCATTGTGATATGTATACAGTTTCATTACCCATTCATCCACTGATGGATACTTAGATTGCTTCCATGTTGTTGTTTCAATAGGCTTATTATACATTGTTCTCCATGGTGATCTGACTAATACAATCCGAGTAAACGTTTGGTATCAACTTAGAATGATTTCTTATAATAAGAAGACCTCAGTGTGTTTGATGGTGGGAAGGAAAAGGGGTTATCTGAGGGAAAAAGTCTGATTTCTACTATAAAGTGATTACCTAGCCAAGGCCCCAAACTCAAGATATTTATTGAAAATGGCTTCAGATGCAATAAAAAGCATTTTAACATAAAAAAAAACAAAACCCAAGAGAGAAGGGGAGGAAACAGGAGTAATCTTGAGGACACCAGGGCAGGGGTAACTTTGTAGGAGAGGGAAGGGTTGTCTTCCTCTGAGACTGGTGGGAGGAAAGAGTGGGGCTGTTTCTATCCCTGACTTGCAGAGTGAAGTCCAGGGGGAATGGCTGGAGTTCCCACTAATAAACGACCTTTTCCTTAGTGAGATAGAGCCAAGGCCAGTTGCTGAGGTGGGGTGAGGTCCTGGAGGTCTGAATTAACCACTGTGAGAAATGAGCCTGGGCGTTTGAGAGATGAATGAAAGTCTTGTTGTGCAAGGGTGGGAGCTGAGTTGGACCCATGAATTCCTAATGGGCTAAGTCTCTGAAGTCCTGTAGTCTAGAGAAGCAACAGTAACTAGGGGGGCACGAGGAAGGGGGCGACTTGGCATTCTCAGGGCAAGGTTTCTGGGGAGGCAGAGTTTGCGATGGCAGTGGAGCACCCGGCCCTGAGGTCAGAGGTGGAGGGAAGCACTGTGAATGGANCTAAGTCTCTGAAGTCCTGTAGTCTAGAGAAGCAACAGTAACTAGGGGGGCACGAGGAAGGGGGCGACTTGGCATTCTCAGGGCAAGGTTTCTGGGGAGGCAGAGTTTGCGATGGCAGTGGAGCACCCGGCCCTGAGGTCAGAGGTGGAGGGAAGCACTGTGAATGGAAGACAGGCGCTGGTTGTCAGAGGAATGAGGGGGAGAGTCATTACAGGCTCCAGTGAGGACGGAGGGGGGTGGGAAATGAGGGAGGAGCAGGAAGGGGGTTACTGACGGAAGAAGATTTTAATTTTAAACTCTCAAAGGCTCTTTTTACTTTTGTATGTTTTAAGTTTTAGTCTTTTTGGTCTTACCTTTAGATCTATGATCAATTTTGACTGAATCTTTGTATATGATGCAATGTATGATCAGTTGCTATTGCTGTGTTTTGCACAGAAGTATTCAAGTTTCTGGGCGTGAGTCTGAGTGAACTCCAGGAGTTGGTGATGGACAGGGAGGCCTGGCGTGCTGTGATTCATGGGGTCGCAAAGAGTCGGACATGACTGAGCGACTGAACTGAACTGATTCAAGTTCCTCACCATCCTATATGGGATCTTAGTTCTCCAACTAGGGATCAAACCCATGCCCCCTGCACTGAAAGGCAGAGTCTTAACCACTGGACTGCTGGGGAAGTCCCTGTTTTTACTTTTACTTATCCACCTTTGTAGAATGTTTGGTTTCTCTCTCGCTCTCTCTCTCTTTTTTTGTAGAATGTTTTTTCTTCTTAACATGGGCACGTGTTACCAACAACCTTTTTTTAACTAATTGAACTCTCTGGAGTGGAGCTGTGCCTCCAGGGTGTGGCAGGATTATGCTGAGGTCGATGAAGGAGAAGTGAAGATGGAAGAGCATCGGAGAGTCTGACTTGATAACATGCTAGCACCACGAGGGGTCTCTGTTAGTCAGCTTTGGCTCTCAGGGTCGCAGCTTGTCACTACAGAGTGGAGCCACACCCAACCACCAGTCTGTATCCACCCACACAGTTTTAGCATTTAAAACCTGAGCAAGCCAACCTTCCCTAGGTTTGGCAGACATATTTTTGACGTCCTATTGTGTGGGCCTGGCTGTTTCCCACTCTGCCCAAGTGTCCTACTCAGCCATTCCTCTCTGACCTCTGTCCATGAAGATGCTTCCTCTAGGCAGAAAGCAACTTGCCAAGAACACGGTTTTGTGAGCAGGCTGTGGGTTCCACCTCAGCCTCACTCATCCCCTCCCAGGGTGCTTTGTGCAGTGTGCAAACTATACACCTGTGTATCGCAGCCCTGTTTCTGTCTTGCCTGTTTTGATACTTGGCCTAAGGCTCTTGCCTCATCTGACCCCTCTTCCTTCTCATGTCCTCCTCAGCCATCCACTTTGACCCTGACTCTGACTGACACCGTTGGTTGTGGCCTGTCTGTCACTTGCCAGACTCACATTACCTTCATGCTTCACCAGAAGCCCCTTACACAGCTAACCGTGCACAGCAATCACAAGGGCCAAGCAGGGGCCTGAGCAAGATGGAAACACATGGAAAGTGAGTGCCAGCATCATCAACACAGGGATGTGAAAAAGCCCAGGCCAGTATCTTGTATCCTTTCCAGGGCCTTCAGCTGAGTCTAAACCTTGCCTGAACATTCTGAAATATCAATAAGTGGTGTTTCATTAAAGCCATGACTAAGCAGGAGTATGGTTCCCGCCAGTCCCTACCAGGAAAGAACACACAATGCAGGTCCCAAGCCAGGTGGGGTAGGCACCAAGGTACATTGTTTTGCGTGGAGAATTAAACAGGCTTTTTTATAAACCTGACCCCGCACTGTTGGTCTTCTTTCTTTCCTCCTAGTCAGCCTGGGTCTAAGTAATTCGCTCTTTGGCTCATCATTAGTAAAATGAAGAGGAAGACTTGTTATGACTGAGAGGTGGCTGTACACTTGAGAACCATGAGCTCGGAATCAGGAGGCCAGGACTTAGAGTTACGTGACCTTGAACAAGGCACATCTCTTCCTTGACCCCCACTTTCCTTTTCTGTTAAGTGAGGAGTCTTTGCATGTGCTGTTCCCTCTGTCCAGAACATTCTTCCCTGGCCTTTTTAGACTGAGTCTCTGTAACCTCACCATGCCTTGGCCTAAAAGGCAATCCCTCAAGGAAATGTTCTGTGACCTCTAGCCCATCTCCACTCCAGCTTGGGAGCCCCATGACAGGGTTTTTCAAGTGGTGGATTTCAACCACTAACTGGTTGTGAGATCAATTTATTGGGTTGTAACCAGCATTTTCCAAATGAAAAGACCAGAAAATATCAGAGGGTATCACTCGTAGTAAGAATTGTTGGATGGAACTTATATTTTATTATCTGTGTCCGTGTGTGTGTCTTTGTATATATCAATATATTAGATTGAATGTAAAATGTATCTTTTATAAGAGATGGAAAGTCTTTGCTTTCAAAATACCCTAATCATGTATGTTTTCTCTACAGCACTTAATGTGATCATAATTATGTAGTTATTTGTGTGATTTCATTACTGCTGGGCTAATTCACTAGATAACAAGCTCCATGAGTCCAGGTTCAAGACTGACTGATTCATCCTTGTAAGAACTGGAAATTGTTGAGGCCCAACAATTAGTTGCTGAATGAGTGGATTTCTGAGGACTACTTTGTTGCTGTCGGTCCTCAGTTCTATGAGGCAGTTCTTGGAAGTGGTAGATCGTGGCTGCAGTAGTAAACCAATTACCTTCATCACTGCTGGACAAGAGTGACAGAAAGAGTGGTTCTTGGGTCTCTCAGTCTCCATGTTGAGAAGGAGGGGCACCAGAAACCGGGAAGGCGAAGCTAGCTCCCCTGAGAGAGAGAAGGGAAGAAGAGGGGAAGAGGAGGACAGATACCAGCTCCTTCAGCAGCACAGCCTCACTCAGGCAGAGATCTCCTTCCAGTACCACAGAGAGGATCTTCAGAGACTGAAACAACTGCATAGTCTGTGCTCACATAAAGACAGTGGCCACTTGCACAGTATCATAAGCTCTCCCAGGGGCCCATTGCCCACTCTCCTGGGTACAGGAGACAAGCCCTCGACCTGGGAGTGCCTGGTGCCCTCAGGGTAGACTCCAGAACCCCTTTCTCCCTGCAGCACCCCCACCCCACCCACCAACACTTCGGAGAACTGATCTTGAGGGATCTTTCTGCACCTGGTCATTCTCACAACAGGTAGAATGAGTACCCTGCACCTTCCCAGATGTGACAAGCCTCTGATTGTAGCCCAGAGGACTTCCCATGGCTTGGAAGCCTCTGTTAGCAAGACCTAGCCAGGCCCAGAGCCGTTCCAGGATGTGCCAAAGGTCATTACTCAAGAGGACTTTGCTTCTGAGGCCCACTTGAGGGCGTTGGAAACCCAGTGATAACACAGGCCCTGTCTGGAGTGTTTAAGAAAGCCGATTTGCTGCTTTATCTTCAAAGTTCATCATCTGAACTCAGATGGTTCTGGCAGCATCTAGGTGTGTGGAAATTATGTTACTTCCTGCCTGGAGCAGATGACCTCTTTGGGAAGGATAAGGGAATAATAACTAGTTATTTTAGAGCTCTCAGAACTCTGAGCTAAAGCATCTTACTTTTTTTGACTGCACCGTACAGCATGTGGGATCTTAGTTCCCCAAGCAGGGTTTGAACCCATGCCTCCTGCAGTGGAGGCACGGAGTCTTAACCACTGGATAGCCAGGGAAGTCCCAAAGCATTAATTTATGCACTGCCTTCAGCTTGGTTTTCTGGAATTGTCAGCCCCTTCTAACAGCCTCTCCAAAGAGGCTGCCTCTTGGCTTCTTCAGGAAGATTTCTCAGGTACTTGAAGAGCACTTGGTAGTTGAGGGCAGGTGGTGAGTTAAGAGAAATCACCAAGAAGCCTTTGACTGCAGGTTGTCCCTGGGCAGCAGCCACCTCTCACCTCTGGTCCTTTTCCCCTATTGGGGATTTAGGGCTTGGAAAAGTATTCTTCAAACAGCTACCAAATCCTGGCATTTCTCTGAAAAATACTCTTGAGACTTTTTGTATCACTTATCTCACTCTCACCCTAATGATCTGTATATCCTAATTTTTATCCATGCATTAGCTTTTCCATGAATTAAAAAAAATTATTCTAAAAACTCTAGCCCATATTTTCAGCAAAATTTCTAAGAACAATGTACATTTAATGCCTTTAGTGTATAGTAATCATCAAAAAATCCTTTCTTGGAAAATAAATGTACATCAAAATAGCCTTTAAAATATTTAAAAATTAAAACATTACAGAAATGCACAAAGTAGAAAGTGGAAGTCTTCCATAACCTTGTCCCCAGAGGAGAAACTGGCGCCACAATTTTGTTGAATATTCCAACATTTTTTTTCCTACACGCATACTAATGTATCACTTCTTTCTAAAAACATGGGATTCTACTATTTTTTCATTTATTTTTAAAAAATGGAAAAATGTTGAAAAAATTAAATGTGGTCATTAGAAGTGCTGCAACTCAAACAGTAGTGGCATCAAGTAGTGGCCAAGGTGGGCTTTAGTACTGCCCCCTTGCAGAGCTGCCCCAGGTGGACCTATCATTCAAATACAGCCATATGCTGGTTCTGCAAACAGCTTCAAGACCCTCTTCTGTCTCCCTCTTCCCACCAGATTACCAGCCCTTAAGCCATTCCACTCACAAAACCTGTTGCCACTACGGCTGTTGACTGTGGTGAATGCATTGCCACCTTTTTTCCAGTTTTCAGCTCCATTAAAATCGTGTCCACTTACAAGGTTTCCTGTAGTCATGTTCAAGAGCCAATGCAAGACATACATGGGAAGCACTTTCCATTGTCTCAGCTAACATTGTATTTAGTTTTGTCCCCAGTAGCGCTGTTTCCAAGACACTGAAATAACATGTCAGGGAGCTTTGTTTTGAATCCATCTCTGGAAGATTTTGAGTCCATCTCTGGAAGATGCTTTCACTGTGCTAGTGGAGGAGATGAAACACAAGGCCAATGACTTGTTTAAGATCAGAATAAAACTCTGCCTGAGCTGGACCTGCTACTGCTGCTGCTGCTAAGTCGCTTCAGTCGTGTCCGACTCTGTGCGACCCCATAGACGGAAGCCCACCAGGCTCCCCCATTCCTGGGATTCTCCAAGCAAGAACACTGGAGTGGGTTGCCATTTCCTTCTCCAATGCATGAAAGTGAAAAGTGAAAGTGAAGTCACTCAGTCGTATCCAACTGTTCGCGACCCCATGGACTGCAGCCCACCAGACTCCTCCGTCCATGGGGTTTTCCAGGCAAAAGTACTGGAGTGGGGTCCATGGGGCCTACAAATGTCTAAATGTGTCGGGGTTACTGGTTGAATTGCCTAACGGCACTTGGAACACTTGGAAGGGAGTAGAAGGGACATTCCCAGATTCTGCATTCTTCCTCCCCAGCCTGCTTGTCAGCTGCTCAGTATCGCTTAGATAGATGTCCTTCCTCCCCAAGAGGGGTTAAGATATGTGCTGTTGGAACTCTTTTCTTTCCTGTGGGAAAGGATGATGGCTCTTCCTCAGTCCAAATGGACCCTCCTCCCAGCTGCGATGTTTCACAGTATTCTAGTTCTGAGTTCTCTTCTGTACATCTCGTTTTTCCATGTTCTGACAGTGTGGATCTGAGCGGGTGAGGCCTGCCTTATAGAAGTAAGGTGCCAGAAGAAGGCTCTAAAGAGGCCCAGTCCACCGCCATAGACCAGAGCAATCTCCACAGAGTGGGGAGAACAAGAGGGACTCTTCAGCTTAGAGAGTCCAAGTGGGAGGAAATACAGTTGGTCTGCATATTTATTTTCTATCACTGCTGTAACAAGTACCGTAAAGGTAGTTACTTAGAACAATGTAAATCTGTTATCTTATAGTTCTAGGGGTCTGAAGTAGATATAGTGGGCCGAATGCTGACTCCCCAAAGGTGTGATTAAAAATCTTGGGGTACTTGCCTGGTGGTCCAGTGGTTAAGAATCCACCTTGCAATGCAAGGGACGCCGGTTAGATCCCTGGTCTGAGAATGTCCCACATGCTGCAGGGCAGCTGAACCCGTGCACCACAGCTAAAGAGCCTGTGCTCTGAAGCCNTTCTAAAAACTCTAGCCCATATTTTCAGCAAAATTTCTAAGAACAATGTACATTTAATGCCTTTAGTGTATAGTAGTCATCAAAAAATCCTTTCTTGGATAATAAATGTACATCAAAATAGCCTTTAAAATATTTAAAAATTAAAACATTACAGAAATGCACAAAGTAGAAAGTGGAAGTCTTCCATAACCTTGTCCCCAGAGGAGAAACTGGCGCCACAATTTTGTTGAATATTCCAACATTTTTTTTCCTACACGCATACTAATGTATCACTTCTTTCTAAAAACATGGGATTCTACTATTTTTTCATTTATTTTTAAAAAATGGAAAAATGTTGAAAAAATTAAATGTGGTCATTAGAAGTGCTGCAACTCAAACAGTAGTGGCATCAAGTAGTGGCCAAGGTGGGCTTTAGTACTGCCCCCTTGCAGAGCTGCCCCAGGTGGACCTATCATTCAAATACAGCCATATGCTGGTTCTGCAAACAGCTTCAAGACCCTCTTCTGTCTCCCTCTTCCCACCAGATTACCAGCCCTTAAGCCATTCCACTCACAAAACCTGTTGCCACTACGGCTGTTGACTGTGGTGAATGCATTGCCACCTTTTTTCCAGTTTTCAGCTCCATTAAAATCGTGTCCACTTACAAGGTTTCCTGTAGTCATGTTCAAGAGCCAATGCAAGACATACATGGGAAGCACTTTCCATTGTCTCAGCTAACATTGTATTTAGTTTTGTCCCCAGTAGCGCTGTTTCCAAGACACTGAAATAACATGTCAGGGAGCTTTGTTTTGAATCCATCTCTGGAAGATTTTGAGTCCATCTCTGGAAGATGCTTTCACTGTGCTAGTGGAGGAGATGAAACACAAGGCCAATGACTTGTTTAAGATCAGAATAAAACTCTGCCTGAGCTGGACCTGCTACTGCTGCTGCTGCTGAGTCGCTTCAGTCGTGTCCGACTCTGTGCGACCCCATAGACGGAAGCCCACCAGGCTCCCCCCATCCCTGGGATTCTCCAGGCAAGAACACTGGAGTGGGTTGCCATGTCCTTCTCCAATGCATGAAAGTGAAAAGTGAAAGTGAAGTCACTCAGTCGTATCCAACTGTTCGCGACCCCATGGACTGCAGCCCACCAGACTCCTCCGTCCATGGGGTTTTCCAGGCAAAAGTACTGGAGTGGGGTCCATGGGGCCTACAAATGTCTAAATGTGTCGGGGTTACTGGTTGAATTGCCTAACGGCACTTGGAACACTTGGAAGGGAGTAGAAGGGACATTCCCAGATTCTGCATTCTTCCTCCCCAGCCTGCTTGTCAGCTGCTCAGTATCGCTTAGATAGATGTCCTTCCTCCCCAAGAGGGGTTAAGATATGTGCTGTTGGAACTCTTTTCTTTCCTGTGGGAAAGGATGATGGCTCTTCCTCAGTCCAAATGGACCCTCCTCCCAGCTGCGATGTTTCACAGTATTCTAGTTCTGAGTTCTCTTCTGTACATCTCGTTTTTCCATGTTCTGACAGTGTGGATCTGAGCGGGTGAGGCCTGCCTTATAGAAGTAAGGTGCCAGAAGAAGGCTCTAAAGAGGCCCAGTCCACCGCCATAGACCAGAGCAATCTCCACAGAGTGGGGAGAACAAGAGGGACTCTTCAGCTTAGAGAGTCCAAGTGGGAGGAAATACAGTTGGTCTGCATATTTATTTTCTATCACTGCTGTAACAAGTACCGTAAAGGTAGTTACTTAGAACAATGTAAATCTGTTATCTTATAGTTCTAGGGGTCTGAAGTAGATATAGTGGGCCGAATGCTGACTCCCCAAAGGTGTGATTAAAAATCTTGGAGTACTTGCCTGGTGGTCCAGTGGTTAAGAATCCACCTTGCAATGCAAGGGACGCCGGTTAGATCCCTGGTCTGAGAATGTCCCACATGCTGCAGGGCAGCTGAACCCGTGCACCACAGCTAAAGAGCCTGTGCTCTGAAGCCCGCCCCGCCTCCTAGACCTCATGCTCTGCAACAAGAGAAGCCACCACAAGGAGAAGCCGAGGTACTGCAACTAGAGAGTAGCTGCCACTCGTGGCACCTAGAGAAGAGCCCACATGCAGCAGCAAAGACATAGCACAGGCAAAAATTAATTAATTTTTAAAAAAGAATCTTGGGAAGGGGTGCTTACCCTTACTTATCTGGGTGGGCCCTAGTGGAGTGATGTGGTCACCAGCCAAAGAATGTCTGGAGCCACCAGAAACTAGAACAAAGACAGGTTCCCCATAGGGCCTTCAGAGGGAGTGCAGCCCTGCTGACATCTTGATTTCGGACTTCTGGCCTCTAGAACAGTAAGAAAATAAATTTCTGTTCGTTTAAGCTCTCCTGTGTGTGACAGTTTGCGACAGCAGCCACAGGAAGCTAAAGTTGTGGGTTAAAATCGAGGTGTTGGCAAGGCTCTGTTCCTTCTTGGAGGCTCCAGGAGAAAGATCCTGTCCTTGCCTTTCCGGCTTCTTGGGGCTGCCTGCATTCCATGGCTTGTAGCCCTGCATCACTCTGACCTTGGCTGCCATCATCACATCTTCTCTCTGACCCCTCCCTTCCCCCTTATAAAGACCCTTGTGATAATGTTAGGGCCACCTGGACAATGCAGGCTGATCTTTCCATCACAGAATCCTTAATGATATCTGCAAAGCCCCTTTTGCCATTTAATGTAACATATTCACAAGTTCCAGGGATTAGGACAGGGACATTTGGTGGGGGTGGGGATGGGGGCATCTGCAAATCCTAAGGGTTGTAGATAGGAATGGTGGAACTGTTTACCACATCCCTGAGTGTTCAATTTAGATGCTATTCCCTGAAGTGAGAAATGCAGTATCAAAGGAAACATTTCTTTTGCAGAGGTAAACATGGAATGTGTTACCCTCACATTAACAGAAGGGATTCTTTCAGGCATATGATGGTAGTAAATAGATAAATAATTTTTTTTTTTAAGATGGAGTATGAAGGTGAGCTAGATGAGGTGCTGCGAAGTCGCTTCAGTCGTGCCCGACTGTGCGACCCCATAGAGGGCAGCCCACCAGGCTCCCCCGTCCCTGGGATTCTCCAGGCAAGGACACTGGAGTGGGTTGCCATTCCCTTCTCCAATGCATGCATGCATGCGAAGTTGCTTCAGTCGTGTCCGACCCTGTGTGACCCTATGGACAGTAGCCCACCAGGCTCCTCTGTCTATGGGATTCTCTAGGCAAGGCTACTGGAGTGGGTTGCCATTTCCTTTTCCATAAGCAGGATGAAGTTCTCCCTTTAAACTTTTGAGGTGATGGTGATGTATGTGTGTGGGGTGGAGAGGAGGGTCTCCTACAGCATTCACCTTTGATGCTTATCAAGCCAGCTAGCTGAATGGGTCTGTAAGGGCATTTCATGCAGCCATCAGTCATAGAACTGTTGCTATGGAGACAAAGCCTCTTAGAGATGAGCCAAAGGATGAGTCACCAGAAGTATACATGGTACTGGGTCTAGAGGTAATGGGGCAAGTGCGTTGTGCCAGCTTGGGGAGTTCAGCATACCGGGCGTGTGGGAGATGCTCCCAGAAAAGAAGGAAGTGATTCAAGGGGTGTTGGTCAGAAGGGGGAGTGAGAGGCTGCAGATCCACCATTTGAAGCATATTTCCATCTAGACGTGTCAGAACTCCAGAGTGACCCAGTTGCTCCTGAAGGCAGATGGAATTACTTGAGTCAGCTTGAATCCACATCAAGACCATTGAAAGCTGCGTTCCCATTCTGCTCCCACCTGTCTCTCTGACTTTGGGAAATACTTATTTCTTCCTCAGAAGTAAATAAAACTTCCTATTTGGAGAGGATGACAAATTGTTAATTATTAATGTTTACTTTCATATCTACAGATGAAAGGCTGACTTCAAAGAAGCAGACCTAGGGTGAGGGAAGATAATTATCAGCGTTAACATTATCTACTAAAAAACACTCAAGGCCCATTTTGAAAAAGGTTTTCATGGTTGAATATAAAGTTGGAGAATCTTAAAAGGAGATTTGACAACCAGTAAAGAGATCAGAGAAGAGTCTGTTAGGACACCAATGTCTGTGTTCCTAACCACTCATTTCTAGGACAAAGCATTAAACAGAGGTGCCCTACATGCTGGTGAAACATGATGGGAAGTTATGGTGAGGGCCTCAGAAACTTGCCAAATAATTAAACGGGCTTAGTTCTGCTTCAGCTCCTCTTCACAGCACAAAGGTCTGAGACTCCAATTAATGAAAATTTCACTTTAAAAAGGAGCAGCTTATTGGACCCATGCTGTAGTTTAGCACGTGAAGCTCAAGATAAGGGACAAAAAGAAATCCATCACTTAGGACCACCTCTCTGTAGACCACTCTACTCTCACCTCCGAAGCAGGCAGACCTGCTGGGGACCAGGCCGTGACCGCTAGTGCCGTTGTTCCAGGTATATCTCTTGGTCCACTGGACTGAGGAGCACATAAAGAAACACTGCCTACTGAGCTCTGGAGGCTGTGGGCAGCCTCCACTTGGTTGCCGTGAGGAGAGAGATGGCTTGTCTCTGCTGTGAGCTGGGTGCTACGCAGGATGCTTTCCACACCCTGCCTCGATTAATGAGAAAAGTGATCCAAAATCCATAATTCAGGGGAAAAGACAATAACATCATGAGCAGAATGAAAGGCAGGTTTGAATTCTGTTCTCAGCTTCAGTGTTGACTCACCGTGGTAGAAAGGTGAGATTCCCAGTGCCTCTGTTTATCCTTCTATAAAATTAGGTTATTACCTGTTCCCATTGCCCAACCATGAGGTCAACATTGGGAATACTTTGAACGTCTCAGATGAAAGATGATATAAAACTACAAAGCAAAAAGTTGATGAAGAAGAAGATGTGAGAAGACTGAGACTGAAATGGCCAGTGAGAGGAAAGTGTAAGGATGCCAGGATTCTCTCACTAGGCAACCATGGAGCCTTTCTGGGCCTTCATCTGCCTCTCTTATCTTATGAAGGATGGTGTGAATACACACTGTTGTAGAAGGGAAGGCGGACTAGCATCTGGCAAGAGCAAAGACTAAGGGGTCACGAACCTATTGAGTCTCAGTGTAGGAGACAACATAGCTACAATTTTAAGAAATTCTCAAGATGATTATGCCAACCAAAGTTGGGAGGATACCATGCCCTCACCAGACTGCTGAGGGTCCTCAAGGATGCTGCCATCCCCACACCTCTCAGGCACGCTCAGGCTGTCCCCACCCGCTTCCTGCATCACAAGAATCGTCTCTTGGCTTTTCTTACCACGAAATGAACTCCAGCTCACCTTTCAAGGCTAGATCACCATTTGCCCAAGACTTTTCCTAACCTTTTGAGAGAAATGAATGATTCTTAGGTACAAAAGACTATGTAACTGTGAGAGAATGAGGTGAATCTCTATGCACTCCATGGAAAAGTAACCATGATATCCATGATATGTTTAAAGGGAAAAGAAGTCCCAGAATATTTATATTTTCTTTAAACAATGAAACAAATATGTGTATACCTAACTTCAGTATCTGATTAAAAGATCTGAAGAATGCACATACCTGATACCAGGCAACTTTACCTTTTAATTTTATACCCATGTATATTGTTTTAATTTCAATAGCACTTTTTTTTTACTTTTTCACATTCAATAATGATTAAAGTGATTACCAAGAGAGTAATTGTTCAAAGGATCACCAGGGAAGAATGAGTTGATGTTATAGCCCTTGTGCATGTCATCATTCTGCGGGGTCTCTCTCCACAGCTCAGATGTGAGCTCCTTGGTGTCAGGGGCCTCATCCTATTCATCTGCCCATCGGCAGTGCTCCGCACTGGCCCTGACACATGGTGGGTGCACAGGATGTCCTTACTGAATTGAAAAGATCAAAAACAGAGTCTGGGAAGGTTTGGTTGATCAGCCCCAGGACCACATAAATGAGACTTGATGTCCTGTCTTTCATCACCACTAGTAACCCGCACACCCTTGCTTTGTGCCAGCTTCCTATTAGAAACAGGATGTGTATAGTTGTTTAATCTCATGATTTGTGGAAATCAGAAGCTGTTATTTGTTTTATAATTAAGGGAGAAGAATATATGAGACATGTCTATATTTATATCTAAAAGCTACAGCAATACATTTTGTCCAGAAAGTGATTTTAAAGTCCTATTTTATAGAAAGCAGGACACTCATTCTCACTGAGTAATGTTCTCAGATTTTTTTTTAATACTAACCTATTCTAGAAGTTATGGATGGATTGTTTGAGGGGAAGAGAAAACAGGTCACTCAAAAGATGATGGCACTTATTTTGAGCCATGCTTTATAATTAAAAATACAAATGTGAGCCACTGCCCTTGTCCCCAAATTCATGTTGTAGTTTTAACACACTCTGCTATAATTACTTGGTGCATATGGGTATGATTCCCTGCCCAGAGACATGACAGGTTGAGGATCAGCTGCTGAGCCCTCTGCCCCCTTCTCAGCCTTACCAACACTGATGCTTGCTAGGTTTAGGAAATAAGGCAGATCCAGTCTTTTATCTTACTAGTGTAGGCCCAGCTTGGTCTTGGCCACTGGTTGCGTCTAAAAGTTCATGCTTAGCAGGAAAGCCAGAACTATAATGGACACCTTAAGAACCATGTTCTCCTAAGTAGAGAGTGAGCTTCTCTCACAAAGCAGAGACTTATTGAGAACACTGACTTTAAGGAATGCTTCCAGGATAACCCAGAATTTGGCTTGAGCCCTAATCTTTACAGGTAGGAGCTGTCCAACATTTCAGCAGACTTTTGCATCTGCTCACTTCGTTTTTTGTTTTGAGGTTTTTTTGTTTTGTTTGTTTTGTTTTGCTGTACCACACAACTTGTGGGATCTTAGTTCCCTAGCTAGGGATTGAACCCAGGCCCTCAGCAGCGAAAGCTCAGCGTCCTAACCATTGGACCACCAGGAAATTCCCTGCATCTGCCCACTTTGAAAGAAATGTAGAGACAAATCTGTTTTGACTGTTTTGTTTTGTGCCCTGTTCTAAGGGAACTGACACAGTTTGGGATCTAGCCTCTCAGGTCCTTATATTTGATACTTTAAAGATCAGCTCTCCTTTGCTATATGACAAAGGCAGCCCACCCCAGTGCTCTGTGATGACCTAGAGAGGTGGGATGGGGGGCAGGAGGGTGGGAGGAAG
Source organism: Neotragus moschatus (assembly GCA_006410615.1). Lineage (NCBI taxonomy): Eukaryota > Metazoa > Chordata > Mammalia > Artiodactyla > Bovidae > Neotragus > Neotragus moschatus. The sequence goes on along the minus strand of SJYA01001716.1, from coordinate 1,968,430 downwards.
GCTCAAGAGGGAAGATATGGCTGATTTACATTGTTGTGTGGGAGAAACCCAACACAACATTGTAAAGCAATTGTTCTCTGATTATTAAAACAAATAAAGATCAGCTCTCCTTAAGGTCACTGAGTCCCAAGAAAAGTGATTTATATGTACTTGCTCAGGCACATTTGTACCAGAAAGTAAATTTAATATAGCAAGGGATACACTTCTTCCTTATATCATGATACCTTGAAAATCAGAAAAATAATCAGAGCTTGCTTTGTGAATGTGAAATCAGAGCAAGTATAGTTGCACAATGTTAAGAAAAGATGTATCATCCACACTGTGGTCAAGCTTGATTAACTCTCCCCTCTCTGCCAGAAGAGACACTGTCCTAGTGACCAGAATGCCAATGCCAACTAAACAGAGTTCCACTCCTTGGATAATGTTGAAATTGCAGTAACACAGTTTTATTTTCCAGTCATCTTTTTTTCAGATTCCACAATAACCAGCCCTCTGTTTATAATTACCTTTTCAACCAGATTCTACGTGATGACATGTGGCAGTTTTTCTAAGTTTGTAGCTTCTTTTGCATTGTTAAAAGTGCTGCCTTGTGACCTCTAAGGAAGTGTCTTATTTACATATTTCCAAACCACACTCTTCCTCATGCTAGGTAATCCTGTCTATAATATGCAGATACGTGTTAGCAGGGATCAATAGATAGTTTCTGTAAGGGCCAGAGAGTACATATTTTACACTTTGTAGGGTGTACAGTTGAGTGAGTGTGGTTGTCTTCCAATAAAGCTTTGTTTGGGGGAAAAAAAAAAAAAGAGCTCTAGCTCTTAAGTGCTGACCCCTGTTTATTAGTCGTAATCACAGAGGGGGCTCGCTCTTGTCCTTTCTTGACTTTACTTCAGTCCTCTTTTATCATAAGTATTAATATGATGCTTAAGTCTTCAAAATAGATTTTTACTCTCCCCTTAGAGGACCAGGAATCCTTAGAAAAATGACTTCTTCCAAGATAGAGGTGTGAGAAGGGCAAGTTGAGCCTTGAGCATTATTTACCACCAGGAACTAAGGAACTTTCTCCAAGAATGATGGGGGTGTGTCAGAGAAGACAAAGAAGCCAGCTGAAGGGGGCTCCCAGTGGCCAATACTGGCACAGTTTGAGCACCAGAATAAATGATAGTAATGTATCATAGCCCATTGAATAAAATAGTCTATGAGTCTGTACTGATCTAAAGAGATAAATGAAAAATAAATGGAGGAGGAATGATGGGGTTAATGATGGTGTTAGGAGGAAAACCTGGTTCTCACACAGGTTGAGGGGCAAATAAGAATCACTTGGGGAGCTTTTCCACATACCAAGCCTCTTTCTAGAGAGGGCTGTGTGTGTTGGAAAAGTTCTTTCTGTGAGGCACTGCTGAGCCTTCCCTGTTTGGAGACCACTGATGTGTGGGCTGTATAGAACAGTGAGAAGACAGCAGCTGGAAAGGTTGTGTCTTCAGTGTGCTTGGCTCACTCATGCCTGCCCATCATGTCTAGTCCTTCAGTTGTTCTTATTAGAGTGTTTGGTCTTCTTGGCAACTGGTGGGTTCAAAAGTGGAGCTCTTTCCTCTGGGGTCCTTGGGCAACCATAAGAAATAGAGACTGAAGTTTCCCTAACTAGCAGAGACCACTTCCTATAATGTTTCCATTTTAAGCTCTTCACCTGAGGAACAGAAAATATTAATACCTGGAAGAGGGGCTTCCCTGATGGTTCAGGAGGAAAGAATCCACCTGTCAATGCAGGAGACTCAGGTTCGATCCACGGTCTGGGAAAATACCACATCCGCAAAGCAACTGCGGCACAACTGTCAAGCCTGCACTATAGAGCCCAGCAGCCACGACTCCTGAAGCCTGCATGCCCTAGAGTCCCTGCTCCGAAACAAGAGAAGCCACAGCAATGAGGAACCCGGGCACTGCAAGTAGAGAGTAGCCCCTGGTCCCTGCAACTGGAGAAAAGCCCACACAGCAACAAAGACCCAGCATGGCCAAAATAAATAATTATTTTTTTAAAAAAATACCTGGAAAAAAAGTAGTGAAGAATTAGCTTACTTTTGTGAATTTTCAGGAAAAAAAGTTCAAACCCTTTAGCAGATAAAGTTGTAAAGTGAGCATTTAAAACATTTTTATTCTTTTTTGAACAAGTATAGATATGTGGGGCCCAAGATGTATATTACATGATATGTGATCCCTGACTTCAAGGCACATATCTGTTTGGAAAGATATTGTGGATAAGCTAAATGACAATATAAAGGATAGATTGATACCTTAAATGCTGTGTGGCAGGCCACATGTATACTTACTCACCAAGTGAACTATGTAAACTCATAAACTTCTTTCAATATAGAGGGTAAAGGGCTTGCCGAAGGCTGGAGAGGTCAGAGAAGACAGAGAAATACAGTCAGTATCTATTGGAAAGATCTTTTAAGAGGTCACCTGAAAGTAAAACTCACCTAGTCCAGCCTTCAGTCTGGTTCTTGGCCCCACTAAGACATCCCCAGAGGGTATTATCCATCTTCAGAACTTGCCATGATGGGACTTTACCCCTTCCCGGAAAAGCTATGCTGCCTTTAGCTCCACTGGAAATTTTTTTTTCAGTTGGTCAAAATCTATCTTTTTGTACCAACACTTTTTGTATCAATACTTTGATCAGAATCACATCCCTTGTGCCCACAGAGCAGTCTAATTCTTACTCTTCCCCTGGTAGCTCTTCAGGTCATTACAGAAGGTTTTCAGATCAGTCTGAGTTTTTCTTCCATCTCTAAACTAAACCCCTAGTTTCTCCATCAGATCTTCATGTGACCTGGATTTGAGTATATTCACTGCATCCACTATGATGGTCACTCTCCTTCAAACCTACCCCTGCTCATGAATGCTATTCTAAAAGTTTGCTTCCTGAAACTGAATTCAGTATTCTGGTGTGGTCTGATAAGCCCAGATGGGAGCAATATTATCATTTTTTCATGCTAGAAGAAGGACTTTATAATCAGATATCTGGCTTCAAAATAATTCTGTTCTTACCAGCTCTGTTACCTTGGGCAAGTTACTTAAGCTCTCCAAGCCTCAGTGTAGTTCTGCTAACATCTAAGAACATAACGTGTGGTGGGTGCCGCATGAGACAATAGGGATATGGAGACTTAATCCCAGCCCTCAGGAAGGTCATGTGAAGTGGAAGGAAAAGATAAGTACTGTGTTAGAAGTGCACCAACATGTATAAGAGAAACTCCTAGAAGGCCAACCTAACTCAGCCCAGCAGAAGAGGGTGAGAATCAGGGAACTGACACTTGAGATGAATCTGGAAGTTAGGCTGACACTTTCCAAGTGAAGATCAGTGGCAAGGAGGGAAAGGCATTTCCAACAGAAGTGTGAATGAATAGCGCTGAAGTCTGACTTGGCCTGGTACAGTGCCTTAGAGCTGGAGCGTGGTGTGGGAAGGGGGTGTGGTGGTGGGAGGCTGGAGAGGCAGACGGGTGTCCATCATGGGAAATGTGCTAGAGGGCAATGCTGCTGCTGCTGCTGAGTTGCATCAGTCGTGTCTGACTCTGTGCAGCCCCATAGACGGCAGCCCACCAGGTTCCCCCGTCCCTGGGATTCTCCAGGCAAGAACACTGGAGTGGGTTACCGTTTCCTTCTCCAATGCATGAAAGTGAAAAGTGAAAGTGAAGTCGCTCAGTCGTGTCTAACTCTTTGCGACCCCAGGGACCGCAGCCTACCAGGCTCCTCCGCCCATGGGATTCTCCAGGCAAGAGTACTGGAGTGGGGTTCCATTGCTTTCTCCGGCTAGAGGGCAATGGAAGACGTCAAATCAGGGGTTACTTCAATAGTAGTCTGCAAAGTAGTGGATATGAAGCCCAGAAAATGGAGCTGATGGTATCCTCAGCCCAGGGTACTCTCCATGTTGTGAGGAGTAAGTGAGGTAAATAATATACACAGTAGGGTCAGGTGCCTCACCCTGGAGCCACCGGGGCTGGACCCCGACAGTCAGGGCCATGATGGGCTCAGTCAGTGGGGTCCTCTTCCCCAGCCTCTGCCACCACTGCCTTTTGTCAGTCCCAGCACAGTGGCAACTCACATGGAGCTGCCATCAGTTCAACCCCCTTACTTGTTTGCACACTCTGTTTGCAGATCCTTATGTCCCCTGCCACATCATTTCTTTAGATTTGGTTTTATAAGATCCCAATGCAGAACCTCATGTGTATTTTGAATGGTTTAGCCTCTTGGCCATTATCCCATCACAGCAATCTGGGATCCTGAGTCTGTCAGCTGTGGTCGAGGAAGTGACAGAACATGAGCCTCACCTTAAAAGGAAGAAGGCATCTGGGTACAGTCAGGGCTAGCAGAGCTTCAGTGCAAGGGAGATTGGTGGGAAGAGAGCACCACTCTGAGGCTGAGAGTCTAAGGAATGGAGACTCCAAAGGAAAGAATGGGAGGGAAGGAGTGGAGTGGAATTGTGAGCACCAGCCCAAGAAGTCTGGGTTTTATGCTATAGAATACGCATACGTGTCAAGGGCCCCTGGCGGTTTAGCAGAGAGTGGGAGGATTAAAGGGCTTCCCAGGTGGCGCTAGCGGTCAAGAACCTGCCTGCCAGTGCAGGATACATTAGAGATGTGGGTTCAGTCTCTGGGTGGGGAAGGTCCCCTGGAGGAGGGCATGGCAACCCACTCCAGGATTCTTACCTGGAGACTCCCATAGGCAGAGGAGCCTGCTGGGCCATGGTCCATAGGGTCGGAACGAGTCGGACGTGACTGAAGAGACTTACCACACATGGTGCAGGGGGTGATTAAAGCAATGTTTTTAGAAAGTTTGTCCTGCAATGAGGGGTGAAAAAGTTTAAAGGAAACTAAAGGTAGGAATACCATCAAGTCACAAAGTCACAGTTTGGACAACAATGATGTCAAAGTGACTGGAAAGGATGAGATGAATGAGAAAAATGTTTTGACAATTTGGCCAGAATGGGAGACGTCGGACTGGATTCAAATACATGTTCTTTTCATGTGGCATTTCATGGATCCTTGCAGATTTTTTTTTTTTTTTTGGCATTTTAGTGTATAACAGATTTAAACTATAAATTAGTTATAATATTTTACCATGAAATGTTTGTTTCCACGTTATCATTAATGTTCCCATTTCAGTTGTAAATATTTTTATCAATACTGCAGCTTGGAAGAAAAAAATTAGTTTTTCCAACCTGCTAATCTTGTCAATTCTCAGTTCTTAAAAATACTCTGTGAGACTAATTTTTTAAATGCAGGTAACACATTTCTACTTACTTACATGGAAGACTGATTTTACACTGACATTACTGAGTGAGTGTTTGTGCTTTATCCAGATAACAAAACAATCTTAAAAATGTACTTCAGTGATATCAGGCAAACATTTTCCAGGAGTGTACTGTGAGTCAGGTGTTAGAAGGTTCTGGGGGTTGAAACACATGGTTCCTGCTCAAGGAGCTCACTGCGGAGCAAGGGCAAGAAGCCTGTAAGCAAATAAGTACAGGACAGGATCATGTGAAATATGACAGAAGTCCAGGTTCAAGGCCGTGCAGGCTCCTCGTGTCCTTGTTATACCGTGGCGGGGGACAGGATGGGAAAAGGACAAGGGAAGAAGAGAAAGGAAAGAGTGAAAGCAGGGAGGGAGACGAGGCACAAAGAACCGAGATAAGAAAAACAACTTACACTTTGCTACACTTTATACTATACAAAGTATTTTAGATAAGTTGTCTCATTTGATTCTGCCAAGAAGCTTAGGGGAGAGCAAGAAATGAGACGGAGTTAGGGGATGGGAAGCAAGCCCCTCAGTGAAGAGGAGAGAAAGATGCGTTGGAAGTGCTCAGAGCCCGTGTGGCCTCGTGGGCTGTCCCTGAGGACGGTGCCCTGCTGGTGGAGGTGGGCCTCAGCGAGCCTGGTTAGAACCCAATGGGGACCTTTCAAAACCAGAGAAACCAGCAAGAAAGGGTGAGAAACACCACTCCAGGGAGCCTGAACCACCCAGACAGTAACAGAAGCTGTAAAATGATTATTTCGCCAGCTATTGTCAAAGACGTCTTGCTGCCTGACCACAAGTTTCTTCCATTACTTCTCTACCCTGTTTTTTTTGTAAATATATGTATATTTATCGAGCTTTTTCCTTGCCACAGGATTATCCATGTTTGTTGTAAAAAATTTAGGAAATCCAGATAAACCCAAAGAAGGAAATCAAAATCCCCTATAACTCACAATCAGACAGAACCACAATTATTATTTTAGAATACACCCTCACGTTATTCTTCTATGCCCGTGGGTATACTTCTGCTCTGTAACTCTTTCCCCCGATTTAATATATTGTAAACATCTCTCCATGTCTTTCAGTTGGGATTATGTTTGGGTACAGGTGACAGCAAATCCTAAAACAAACCAACAGTGGCTTAAACAAATAATAGGAATATGTCCTTCATACGACAAGAGTCTTAGAGTAGGAGGTCCAGGCTGGGAGAACAAGGATGTCATCAAGGACAGCCCAGCTCGGTAGCCTGTTGGCTGTTACCTCATGTCTCAAGGTGGCTCTTAGCTGTAGGAGAGGCTGGGAAACAAGTGTTTCATTTTTCTGGCCTCTCTAGTGGAGAAAGGCGAGGTGAAAGGGTGTCAGAAATGGGTGCTAAGCCAGCCAGCCAGCCAGCGATGCCAAAGAGTCGCTACATATTCTTTTACAGCATCGTTGTCCTAAGTAGCTGCATAGTGTAGATGTACCGTAATTTGTTTAACAATTCATTGTTATTGATCATTTCACTTGTTTCCAGTTTTTCTTTATTATGAAAGCTTTATGTGCTGTGCTTAATCACTCTGTCATGTCCAACTCTCTTTGCAACCCCGTGGACCATGGCCCTTTGTCCATGGGGATTCTCTAGGCAAGAATACTGGAGTGGGTTGCCATGCCCTCCTCCAGGGGATCTTCCCAACCCAGGGATCGAATCCAGGTCTGCCGCATTGCAGGCGGATTCTTTACTGTCTGAGCCACCAGAGAAGACCGTAAGAGCTTTATGTATACCCATAATTATTGCTTTAGTAAAATTCCTAAATTTTAGGAATTTTAGTAAATTTAGTAAAATTCCTTAATTTTGTAAGTAGAATTAAGGTGGAAAAGTATACAAAAACTGTGAAGGCTTTTAATACCATTTTTTGGCCAAATTGCCCTTCAAAGAGATTGTACTGAATTCTACCCTCACCAACCGTGTTTAATGGAGTACAGTCCTCTGCACTCGCAACAGCAGGTTTTTGTTTGTCACTGAGCTGTTATCCTAGGACTATCACATGGATTTATCTTTGCACTAGCCCTGACCAGACTGAAGCGCCCACAGCCTCTGGGAGCCCAGAGCAGGGATGCTGAGAACCTCAGCCAGCCCCTGCCCGGAGGTGCGGGTCTGAAGGGCTTCCTGTGCTTCCAGGTGGCAGATGCAGGTCCCTTTCCTGACGAATCCTGCAGAGGACTCGTGATGTTGGGCACGTGCCTCGTTCATCTACCTTTATTTTGAAAGTCCTTTCGCCACTGCGGAGTCGTCATTTGTCCCATCTTATTTCTAAGTCAAGGCCATCCTGGCTTGCATGGGACTGACGTGCTTCTGGGGTCTGGCCTCTTTTGAAACAGCCCTTCCCATACCCCCAACATCGTGAGGTACCTCAGGTGAGGTGGCCTTCCAGACCTATTTCATCATCTGTAACGGAGAGAAGGCTGAGAAGACAGAATTGGTAGATTCTGCCTGTTGGTGGTGGAGGGGGGATTTTAATCCTGTGAAGTTGCTTTGGGGACATGCTGCAGTTTCCTGGGGAGGCAGCCAAAAAAGTGACTTATCCCTGCACATCCCTTCGAGATAGTTATTAACTAGTCAGCAGTTAACCACTGCGTACAGCCCTCCTCCTCAAATGAGAAGTCATCTAGGGCTGAAAGAAGAATTCCTCTGGCCAGGTCATGTCTGTGCACACAGTAGGTGCTTCAGTACTCATACATGGAAGCGGAGATTCATGTGTGAAGAAATAAATGACTGATGAGCCCAAGTGAGTCTGTGCTCAGTGAGACCAGGCCCCACCACCACACTACCGCCATCCAGACTAAGAGAAAGAAAACTCCAGAATCGTGATTCCAGGAAGGAAATGATAAGGATGCTATTTAGATGGTCCCATCATGACCTTACCTTGACCTCCAGGGAGGTGGCACGCAGAGTGTGAGAAGCACTGTCCTAAGGACACTGAGTTCTCTGAGTCCCTCTGAGGGCAAGATACCTTCAGTTATTACCACCATGAGGAAAAAGGAAGAGTATGTTTATGTACATGTGAGGTCTGAAAAAGACCTTTGGTGTTACAAGAATAGAAAGCAGCCCCGCCTCCCCTTGAGTGGCCAAAGTTTTGTTTCTTAAATCAAGATCCAGTTTTTCTCCTTCTTGAATTATCCAGCAGTCTCTTTTTCCTGGAGCAGAAACCAATAGACCAAAATGACCTCATTGAGAACAAGACATGTAAAAGCAGAGCAGCAAAATTCGAAGAAATACTACAGTGAACTGAAGTATGTGGGAGAGGACATAATAGGATTTCACTGGGGATAAGCCTGCATACTGAGACACGTGTATTTTCAGTGAGCTACAAACACTGTACAGCATGAAGGATCGTCAGATTTAAAGGACACCCGGAAACCAAGTGGACAAAAGCCCCCTCTGGCTTAGCCACTAGGGCTAATTCCCTTAAGAGAGCTGAGTAGGCAGGCCTTGCCACAGTCAAGAGAGTCTGCGGTAGACTTGATGTCTGATGAGTCCCGTGAAAGTGACTCATAACACCAACAGTTTGTCCAGATCTCACAAACACAGACAGAAATGTTTATGATAATTAGGTGAGCCCAGAGTGGGAGGCTGCTGAGGGCTAATTTAACTCACAAAGGGCCTTTTCATATTGAGATTCCCAAGGAAGGGACTTGCATACCAAGGATGTGGTTAAGTTGTCCAAGTGTCATAATTTCAGAAAAGTTGGAACACTCGAAATGGCCTATAATCAGAAGTAGAGAATTTACCTTCCTGGGATAAATCAATCATGCCTGCATAATGGACCTTACATTGACAAAATTGTAACTTCTCTTAAAAAACCTTATGTGCTTTGAGACTTCCCTGGCAGTCCAGTGGTTAAGACTCTGCTTCCACTCCAGGGGCACGGGTTCAATCCCTGGTCAGAGAGAACTAAGATCCCACTTGTCGCACAGGGCAGCCACACACACACAAAATACGTTATGCTCTTTCCGAAAGAAAACAATAGCTAGCTAGAATCAGTCTTAGAGCTTTTCTCATCGTTCAGTTCAGTTCAGTTCAGTTGCTCAGTCGTATGTGACTCTTGGCGACTCCATGAATCGCAGCACGCCAGGCCTCCCTGTCCATCACCAACTCCCGGAGTTCACTCAGACTCATGTCCATCGAGTCAGTATGCCATCCAGCCATCTCATCCTCTGTCGTCCCCTTCTCCTGCCCCCAGTCCCTCCCAGCATCAGAGTCTTTTCTAATGAGTCAACTCTACTCATGAGGTGGCCAGAGTACTGGAGATTCAGCTTTAGCATCTCATCATTAGGATACAATAAAGGGTCAACCACATAAATAATCACAGGGAAATTTAAGATCCTTGAAGTTGTGTTTGGGGACTTGTGAAAAGTAGGAATTGCCTCAGTAAATCTTTTAGGTATAACAGTCCAGGTAAATTGTTGATTTTCCCCAAAAGAGGCAAACAAATATTGACTGTTTTGACCTAAAGGAACACTAAAGAAAGCAGAACATGAATCTGACTGTAAAATATGCAACCTCAGGAGACACTAGAGATAAAAGAAAGAGTATTTGGTTCTGGTCAGGAAATTACTACCCTATTTATGACCCCAAGGTCGTGAGTAAATCTGTATCCCCACACATTGGGTATTATGAAGACTTTCTTGTTCAAGGTACAATGAGTCCTTTCTCTGTTATGCTTTTGGCTATTTTAGTCTTTCCTTGGCTTCTGATTTAAGAAGATTTTGTGCAAGTTGGGTAGAAATTCAGACAGATCTTTCTGACCTTAATGGATTCAGCTCCAGTGATCCTGCAAACATTTGGATGTTTGAAGCTTTGTTCCCCTTTTGCTTTAAAGCTCCTTTCAATTTTGCTCAAATTAAAGGCTGCGTGAACTGCCACCGTGATCCCCAAGTATACTTGCTGAAATCATGCATCTAGAAAGATAAGTTCACAGACTTGGGTTATGTTATAAATGCATGTAAGAAGTAGAAGCCTGGCCTTGAGGGGCACAAAGTTAGGTTTAAACTGAGACAAACCCATAATTTTTGGAATAGTCAGTCCAAAGAGTTGCTTGTATACTTGTGTCTTCTCAGCTCCTCCCCAACCTATTGCCTAGGTCTGCCACCTACAAAACCCAGTCAGATTTGTAGTTCCAGAGGACAGAAAAGTTTGGAGCGATCTCTGCCAAAGCAGAAACCTGTTTGCAGTTCAGGAAGCAACAGTTAGAACTGGACATGGAACAACAGACTGGTTCCAAATAGGAAAAGGAGTACGTCACGGCTGTATATTGTCACCCTGCTTTTTTAACTTATATGCAGAGTATGTCATGAGAAATGCTGGGCTGGAGGAAGCACAAGCTGGAATCATTGCTGGCAGAAATATCAATAACCNTTAGAACTGGACATGGAACAACAGACTGGTTCCAAATAGGAAAAGGAGTACGTCACGGCTGTATATTGTCACCCTGCTTTTTTAACTTATATGCAGAGTATGTCATGAGAAATGCTGGGCTGGAGGAAGCACAAGCTGGAATCATTGCTGGCAGAAATATCAATAACCTCAGATATGCAGATGACACCACCCTTATGGCAGAAAATGAAGAAGAACTAGAGCCTCTTGATGAAAATGAAAGAGGAGAGTGAAAAAGTTGGCTTAAAGCTCAACATTCAGAAAACAAAGATCATGGCATCCGGTCCCATCACTTCATGGCAAATAGATGGGCAAACAGTGGAAGCAGTGGCTGACTTCATTTTTCTGGGCTCCAGAATCACCGCAGACGGTGATTGCAGCCATAAAATCAAAAGACACTTACTCCTTGGAAGGAAAGTTGTGACTAACTTAGACAGCATATTAAAAAGCAGAGACATTACTGTGCCAACAAAGGTCTGTCTAGTCAAGGCTGTGGTTTTTCCGGTGGTCATGTATGGATGTGAGAGTTGGACTATAAAGAAAGGTGAGCACAGAAGAATGGATGCTTTTGAACTGTGGTGTTGGAGAAGACTCTTGAGAGTCCCTTGGACTGCAAGGAGATCCAACTAGTCCATCCTAAAGGAGTTCGGTCCTGGGTGTTCATTGGAAGGACTGATGTTGAAGCTGAAACTCCAATACTTTGGCCACCTGATGCAAAGAGCTGACTCATCTGAAAAGACCCTGATGCTGGGAAAGATTGAGGGCAGGAGGAAAAGGGGACGACAGAGGATGAAATGGTTGGATGGCATCACCAACTCAATGGACCTGGATTTGGGTATAGACTCCGGCAGTTGGTAATGGATAGGGAGGCCTAGTGTGCTGCGGTTCATGGGGTCGCAAAGAGTCAGACATGACTGAGTGACTGAACTGAACTGCCAAAGCTAGACTGTCATGAACAAAGCAAGAGAAGGCTGAGGAAGGTTCTCATAGGGTTTTTTGTAATCATCCCAAACTGGAAACAACCCAGATGTCCTTCAGTGGGTAAATGGATAAACCGTGGTATGTCCGCACTTGCACCATTATTCAGCAATGTACTTGGACCATACTTTCCCATCCCATGGACTGTACAATCCATGGAATTCTCCAGGCCAGAACACTGGAGTACTGGAGTGGAATGGTACCAGAAATACTCCCTTCTCTGAGGGTTCTTCCCAACCCAGGGATAAAACCTAGGTCTCCCGCATTACAGACAGATTCTTTACCAGCTGAGCCACCGGGGAAGCCCAAGAATACTGGAGTGGTAGCCTGTCGCTTCTCCAGTGGATCTTTCTGACCCAGGAATCGAACCAAGGTCTCTTGCATTGCAGGCGGATTCTTTACCAGTTGAGATACCAGGGAAGCCCCCATTTCTATAACATTCTTAAAATTACAGAATTATAGTGATAGAAAGCACATCTCTGGTTGTCAGGGCTCAGAGTAGGAGGAGGGCATGGCTATGAGGGGGTAGCATGAGGGAGTTTCTTTGAGGTTATGGAATAGTCTGTGTCCTCGGGACATGAATCTATACATGTGATAACATATCTTAGACTGTACAACAGCAGCAGGAAAATAAGAGGGTGTGTAAAAACTCATGAAATCCAAATAAGGTCTGTAACTCAGTAAATAATGTACCAACGTCAATTTCCTGGCCTTAACAATTGTTATGTAAGATGTTATTGGGAAACTGGACAAGGATACATGGGAATTCTTTGTCCTGTTTTGCAGCTGTGAGTCTAAAATCATTTCAAAATAAAGAGTTGACAAAAATTTGGAGGGACACTTGATTTCTACAAGGAGCACTTGGAAATCTCTTCAGTTTTTGCCAGAAAAGATAATATAAGCTAACGCTCCAAGAGTTATACATTTAATGCAGTTTCTAAGCACTGTAATTTCATTTGCTGTATTTTTTATTTGGAAATGATGCTCAACTATTTTAACTATAGTAGTGGTAGGGATATTTTTGCATTGTTACAAATATCTTGTATATGTAGGGGGGAAAAAAATCCCTTGATGAGCTTCTTGCAGGATGGTATAACTCCCAGTTCTCTTATGGAGCTCTTCCTTGTAGTTTCTACCACTAACCACATCCTCTTCTGCCTCCAGCACGCATTTTGGGGTAAACTATTCAAAATCCGCTCCCTTCTCCCAGTCTGCTCCTCTACTGTCTTGACTCGTGTTTGCTTGATAAGCTGCTTCTTCAAGACCCCACTCCAACTATGCTTTTTCTAGAAGCCCTGACCCAGACAGCAGAGTTACTCCAGCAGCATGCCTTTCTTGCATCTTGGGTTGCAGTGTAATGTGTCACCCTTTGCTTATTTCGTCCACTTGTCTAGCTCCCAGACTAGTCTATGAAATCCTCAAGGACACATAGTAGGTCCCCTTCCTTCCTATAGGCCTCATGCCAGGCTCAGTGCCTGGAATACACACTCCACAAACGGTGATCAGTGAGTAGGTGAATCAGAGGCTCTGAAAAGTCCTTAGTAACCCTACTTTAAAAGAGTAATTTTCAAAACTAAAGCCCAAAAGGGGGTTTGGTTAACCACAATTAAACAGAACAGTGTATTCATATTTAAAACATTCTCCAAATGTTCAACTTAGTTAAGACATTATTATGTTGAATTTCTTGTTCATTCCCTCATTTCTTTCATGCTGCTGCTGCTGCTGCTAAGTCACGTCAGTCATGTCCGACTCTGTGCGACCCCATAGACAGCAGCCCACCAGGCTCTGCCATCCCTGAGATTCTCCAAACAAGAACACTAGAGTGGGTTGCCATTTCCTTCTCCAAGGCATGACAGTGAAAAGTGAAAGTGAAGTTGTTCAGTCCTGTCCAACTCTTCATAACCCTGTGGACTGCAGCCCACCAGGCTCCTCTGTCCATGGGGTTTTCCAGGCAAGAGTACTGGAGTGGGGTGCCATTGCCTTCTCCATTCTTTCATGATATCATGTTGTAAAACTTTAGAAAGACCAGGAGGTTGCACTTCTGAGCCTCCTTAGACAGATATGACCTAGAATTTAAGGATAGGATGTGAATTTTCCAGATTGTACTGAAAGAAGCAAGGTGGTCACCTCACAAGCTGTCCCTCTCTATCAAGTCACCTGCCATGCCACAGCAGACCCACCAGCCTTGGTTACAAGCCCCTGATTTCTCTCCTCTGCATCCTGTCAGGCAAATCATCTGGGGCTCCATAATTGTCTTCAGGTCAAGATTCAGTCCTCACACTCCAGCACGACGGCTCAGAGTTTCATCATTTCTCCTTGCACAGTCTAATGACCACTTCTCCTTCCAAGGCCTGGTAACTTCATTAAACAGGGCAGGTAACCTCCTCATCGAAACTGGTCGCTCCCTTGGCACCAGGGACACCACCTGCCTCTCCCATTTCCCCTCTTGATCGCATCCTGTAACATTCCTCTAAGATTTGATCATTGGTCTCATGCTCATTTTTCAAAGGAAAGTAATCGTAAACATGTTTCCCATGTCCCAGATTTTCCATTTTCTCTTCACTTCTCTCTAACATCCTACCATCTTTAAAGTCTTAAATTCGGTGCCACTTTCCCCCAGAAGCCATTTAACTACTAAGTCCCCTCTCATCCTCTACACTCTCCTGGAGCACTTAAAGGCCAAATGCACTCGCACAAGTTAGTGCTTCATATATTCTGGTTTGTGGAATCTTGTGCTGTTTTATGAGTTACTCTTGTTTCTTCAATCAAACAAAGGCTCTTTGAAGAGAAGCCCCATGATTTAAAATCATCCTGTGTCCCATGGTGCCTCATGGAGGGATTAGCACATTACGGAAGTGGTCAATAAACTCTTGCTGAGTGAGCAATGTGCCGTAGTAGCTTGGAAAGAGAAATATAAGGTAGAAAACTTATGACATTTCCTTTCCTTTCTCCTAATGCTCAGGAGCTGAAATTGGGGCGAGTCATCCTGCACTGTGCTGTGCTTAGTCACTCAGTTGTGTCCCACTCTGCGACCCCGTGGACTGTAGCCCTCCAGGATCCTCTGTCTAGGATTCTCCAGGCAAGAATACTGGAANAAAACTTATGACATTTCCTTTCCTTTCTCCTAATGCTCAGGAGCTGAAATTGGGGCGAGTCATCCTGCACTGTGCTGTGCTTAGTCACTCAGTTGTGTCCCACTCTGCGACCCCGTGGACTGTAGCCCTCCAGGATCCTCTGTCTAGGATTCTCCAGGCAAGAATACTGGAATGGGTTGCCATGCCCTCCTCCAGGGGATCTTCCCAACCCAGCGATCGAACCCAGGTCTCCCACATTGCAGGCGGATTCTTTACCGGCCAGAGCAGCCCCATCCTGCACTAGCACTGTGCAAAATCAAGGCAGTCTTCCTGCCTCAGTGCCGTGACGTGGGAGGAGCACAGGATTTGGGTGCAGATGGCCTGGGTTCATGGTCTGGCCTCACCAGTCATTGATCTTAAATCTTAGTGAGTCGCTTGAACCCAGAGTCTTCATCTCTTCATATTTAAAATTGAGATAATAACTAAGGTTTTTTGGAGACATGCTGTATAATTCACAAGAGTGGCATTCGTGGTGGGAACGTCAAGCACCATGGTAGATCAAGAGAGAAGCTATTTGAAGGCGGATAGGCCTGAAGGTACCCCTCACTGCACATCCTCACTGGGGGCGGGGATGGCTGTTGCCGGCAGTGGGGGCAGGTAAAGTCTTGGGGATGTGAAGAATGAGAGTCTGCATGAGAGGAAGAGACTCAGATGTTGAACGTTGCCAGGTTTGTTCTGGACATCGTCAGGTAGACCTGCTGGTGGAAAGGTCAGAGTATGAAATAAGCAACCTGTCCAAAAGGGAAGGAGATGCACATCGGTAGAGCTTGGCGCTGAGGCCGCTGGCTGATGAACTCACAAGTGTAGGTGGTGCGCTACGTGAGAGGCGAGTTTTTCTCTAACACCACAAGGGTTGCTGGCCCAATGAGTGGAGTTTGATAATAATACTTGCTACAAAAGTATTTTTTTAAATAAAAGGCCAGGAAATAAAACTGGTGGATTGGCTGTGGTGGGGGAATTGGAGAGGGGCTCTGAGAGCAGAGAAAGGCCTGGGCCTGGACTGGAAGGAGAGTAGACTGAATGATTCATAGAATCCAGTTTCAGAGGAGGGGAGAACATGCTGCTTGGCCAGATGACAACTGTCAGCCATACAGACGGTCTGCAGAAACAGCCTGTGAAAAGATTAAGTGACATGATTTGAATGTGCCCCCGAAGACCAGAGCTGCTTTTGAAGCATGAAAGATCAGGAAGGAGACAGCAAGCCTACTAGGGCTGCAGACACGAATGTTCTCTACCCCACGCACCTCAGCTACTGCTGCAGCCCCCTCCCTCGCGACATTCAGGCCGCAGGTGGGCTAGCATACCCCTCCCCTGAGGTGTGCACAGAGCTGGACTGAGAGCCAGTCCCAACTAGGGCATCCTCCCGACAGGTACCAAGTTCTGTTCTCAGAACCATCCCAGAGCCCTGTTCTGGGGAGTCTGGCAGCTATATGGGCTTCTTCCCCTGTGGCTCAGATGGTAAAGAATCCGCCTGCAATGCGGGAGACCCAAGTTCGATCCCTGGGTCAGGAAGATCCCCTGGAGAAGGGAATGGTGACCCACTCCAGTATTCTTGCTTGGAGAATTCCATGGATAGAGGAGCCTGGTGGGCCACAGTCCACGGGGTCACAAAGAGTTGGACATGACTGAGGGACTGTCACTTCACCTCGTTTCTCTTTTCCTTGTATCAGAGGAAGAGGTCTTTTTCAATCTCTTCTGAGCATACATGGGCTTCAGGGTGCATTTGGTTGGATGTGGCCAGCAGGTGCAGCCTGTTTTCTCCTCTCCTGCTCCTTGTGGTCAACAAAAAGGAAATATGGCCAGAAAACCACTCTTTCTGAACCCACCTGCCACCTGAAACCCCACACTGCAGTTCAGCCGCTCCCGTTTATTCATTCATCTAGCAGTGTCTGTTGAGCAGCTATTGTGTCCAGGGCCCCAGGCTAGTACTAGTGAAGGGAAGAAAGGGGCACCAGAGTGCCAGCATAGCTGCCGAAGAACCACAACCTGAAGCCACACCTGCCCCTGCTCTCCCCCTGCTCAGGCACCCAATCGGAGCTCTGTGGGGAGTTTGCCAAGGTCCTGGGAAGAAGAACATGAGTCAGACACGTCGATCATCCTCTGCCTGTCGTCAAGGTTGCTCAACCCCCAAAGTGGGGAGATGATGAACCTCTGGTTCCCAAAGACAAGGTATCTTATTAAGCCCACAGCTACGCCATGTTGAAGAGAATCATCCTGACCCTTCAGACCTGAAAACTGAGGCTTGGATACTTCGAACTATCGTGTTGGCCAAAGAATTCATTTGGGTTTTCCACAACATGTTACAGAAAACCAGTATGAACTTTTTTGGCCAGTTCGATACTTGCTCAAA
Source organism: Neotragus moschatus (assembly GCA_006410615.1). Lineage (NCBI taxonomy): Eukaryota > Metazoa > Chordata > Mammalia > Artiodactyla > Bovidae > Neotragus > Neotragus moschatus. Next base: position 1,951,272 of record SJYA01001716.1, on the reverse strand, counting down.
GTCTTGCGGGCAGTGAGTGGCAGAGCCCGTAGCTGAGCCACGTCTACCATTCAGCCTAGCTTCCCCACACCCCACAGCTCCAGGAGTCTGCTGCTGGTAATCTTGCTCTGATGGTGGATCCCATCATGAAAGTTTGTTGGCTTAAAAAGTTAAGTGTTTGTGGAACTTAACAATCTTCAGTAGAGAGCCATTAGAAAGAAAGGTTTACCTTTCTACCTGCCCACCGACACAGACCCTACGAATAATGATTAATTTTAGCAGGTGAGGAGTTCTGTGTACTCCCCTCCTGGATTCCCATTAACCCTTTGAGTAATGACCAGAGAGAGCAATCTGGCTAGGACTCCCCAAAGAACACCTTCCCCAGGACAGCAGCTGCAAGGGCAGAGCCTCATTAGAATTCAGATCCTGAATTAGAATTCAGGACCTGCCTCTTTAGAATTCAGATCACAGTCAGCAGGGCATGTTCAGAACTCCAGTGGCTGGGACCTCAGCAGGGTTCTTGGGGAAACAGCTACATGACCTAAAAGTGCAATGAGAACAGAATCCTGGAGAAGCTCCAGTTCCTACCTGACCCTGCATGGTCCAGATCCCTGTCCTGGATCTGCTGGAGTGGGTGTGTTCCCCAGCAGCCCTGGAACTACTCCTTCTGCCCCATCACTCCTTTTTAAATTCAGCTTCAGGAGGCTGAGCCTCCCCATGAGTCAGGTCCTGGGTCAACCATGAGAAGAAGGTGATTGGCTGGGTCTGCCAGGGCTTTGTGACCCGCCAGCAGGGCTCGTCCAGTCCCTCAGAACCCTGCCTCCCTGCCTGAACTTATTGCCTCCATGCAATCCCAGCATAACTTGGGTGTGTAACCCAGGGGGCAAGGGGTAACAATATTGCAGACTTTCCAAACAGGTGACTTCAGCCCCCTGGGCCCAGGAAGGAAGGGGTAACCCGATGACAATGGGCATTGCCCCATGTCAGGAGCGGGAAACATTTTGGCAAGCTCCTCAGAGTTCTCTCTCCTCTGATCCCGCAGTGCCTGTTCCAGTTTTCCTGACCGGTAGGATGGCATCTACAAAGCAGAATGTATGGGAAATCTGGAGTTGGGGAGGGATCGTGTTTAGAAGCCCCAGTTTCAGGTAGCCCAGATGTTTTTTCCCAGGCAGAAAGGGCAGAGAAACGCACACTTCTGTGGTCCGTCTCCCTTCTAGACTGGCATTCCAGGATCTTGGAGGCCTAAAGCTGGATGTGTGTTGGGCGCCTGCTTCTCAGGAATGTGACCTTGGATCTCAGTGTCTGCCTTAATAATGCCAATAATCCTGACCAAGTGCTTACCAGGTGCCAGGCTCTGTCCAGAACTTTATACACATGACTCAATTAGCTCTTGAAACATCTCTGTGAAGTGGGGACTCTCATTGTCTCCATTTTATTGATGAGGAAACTGAGGCCCAAAGTCAAGCAACTAGGAGATGTTAGAGCCAGGATTTAAGCTCAAGGTGTGTGACTGGAGATCTGGTATTCTTAAAGCAACCATTTTGGAGCCTGCTGGAGGCAGGTCCAACACCCACTGCAGGGCTGAAAGACCCAGTGTGTCCCTCATAGCTGTGGGGAGCAGAAGGAACTGGGAACTGCAAGGAGTTCTAGGGACCAAACAATTAGAGAAGACTGAGCAGATAACCTCTGGGTTATCTCCAAGACATATTTGTGCAAGGTAGAGCTCCACTGAAGACTTAAAAAGTCAAAGTTAGATTTAGGCCATTGCTAAAGTTATTAAACATTAGAATGTGAGCTTTCAGAGTTTTGCAGTCTTATTTATGATTTAGGAGTATAAATGGCTAGCTCTAAGTACAGTCCTAGGGATCTGGGAAGGAACTGGATGGTCTCTAGAAACTTTTTCCAGCCACGGGATGTTCAGATTTGGTTTTGATGACCATGTTGGAAGCTTCCGACTGCAGAATGACTGACAGCTCCGCCTCTCCTGATGAATGATAACTGTCTTTCCCATTACTAGTGACTGCATTGTGAACCTGACGGTCCTCGTGTAGGAAATGATTTTGCGTATCACCAGACTAAACCTCCTTAACTTTTCTTTCCCTTGACCCCAGTCCTGGTAGCAGGAGTCAAGACCCTGCAGAGCAGATTGTTCCCAAGCCCGTATCCTCAGTCTGGTTCTTGAATGGGGTTTCAGGCTGGCCGGTGACATGCTACAACCCAGTCAGCTGTTTCTCCTGACAGTCACCATGTGGCAGAGGCCAGAGTAGAAACACAGGGATGGGGTGGAACAAGACCCGGCTACTGTAGCCCTTGGAACAGAGCCTGCCTCCTCGAGGTGTTGCCTACTGTTCCCTCAGGGGAGGTGACCCAGCCCTTGGTTACAGGTGCATTCACTTTCTTTAAGAGCTGTCTCAGATTTTGTCTCAGCTGCAGTGGTGGGTAACTGATTCACTTAGGGCAAGATACCTGGGTGGATGCTTTATATACCTTCACCCCAAGAAGCTGGTCTGGCTTGAGACTAGGCCTGAGTCAACCCCCAGTACAAAAAGTCATTGGAGGTTGGATCCATTGATGCATTTAACTTCTGGCTCTGGGGAATTGGGGGGTTAGTTTAATTGAGTCCAGAATCTTAGAGTTGACACAATGCCCTAGCCAATTCCAGTTCGTTCAGTTCTTAGAGGGCACTTGGGTCAAGAACAAGGATTCCACTCAAGCCGCTGGTACCACCACGTTTTGGCCCAACCAGGCTTCCTCTTTGAGGGATAGGGTCAAAGGAGCTCTTCCTTGTCTGAATTGAGCTATGGAGAGGGGAATTAAGGGATGGGAGAAACTTCTAAAGGAGTCTTTGCCCAGGACCTGGTGCCACCTGCTGGTCACAATTTAGCTGTATTAATAGGGCCAAATTGCTCTTTACAGCATCAGACTTTGTTTCTATCACCAGTCACATCCACNATATATAGCCTGTGCTATTGCAGTGTGGGCCACACAATGCATCAGATGAGGACTGTGGTTCTAATAGCGGGTTGTGTATCAGGGGTATATTTTAAATTATTTAGACATAAAAGCTATGTGTGAGTGTATGTGTGTTTGTGTATATCACCAAATATATTACACAGTCAACTCTCCGTATTTGTTGGTTCTGTACCCATGGATTCAACAACCACAAATGGAAAATATTTGAAAAAAATTTCAAGAAGTTCCAAAAAGTAAAACTTGAATTTGCCATGAAACATGGCAAACATTTGCCATTTACATAACATTTACCTTGTATGAGGTATTATATATAATCTAAAGATGATTTAAAGTATACAGTAGGATGTACAGAGGTCATTTTGCATAAGAGACGAGCACCAATAGATTTTGGTATCCATAGTGGTCCTGGAACAAATCTCTTATGGACACTGGCAGCCAACTATATAATATATAAATATGTTCATATATACCATATATACATACTATATATGAATATGTACTACATTATGTATTGTTGTTCAGTCGCTGAGTCATGTCTGACTCTTTGAGACCCCATGGACTGTAGCCTGCCAGACTTCTCTGTCCATAGGATTCTCCAGGCAAGAAAACTGGAGTAGGTCAGTTCAGTTCAGTTCAATCAGTCGTGTCCAACTCTGCAACCCCGTGGACTGTAGCATACTAGGCTTTCCTGTCCATCACCAACTCCTGGAACTTGCTCAAACTCATGTCTATTGAGTTGGTGATGCCATCCAACCATCTTATCCTCTGTCACCCCTTTTCCTCCTGCCTTTAATCTTTCTCAGCATCAGGGTATTTCCCAGTGAGTCAGTTCTTCACATCAGGTGGCCAGCATCAGTCCTTCCAGTGAATATTCAGGACTGAGTTCCTTCAGGATTGACTGGTTTGATCTCCTTGCAGTCAAAGGGACTCTCAAGAGTCTTCTCCAACGCCACCGGTGAAAAGCATCAATTCTTTGGCGCTCAGCTTTCTTTATAGTCCAACTCTCACGTCCATACATGACTACTGGAAAAACCGTAGCCTTGACTAGATGGACCTTTGTCAGCAAAGTAATGTCTCTGCCTTTTATATGCTGTCTAGGTTGGTCATAGCTTTTCTTCGCAGGAGCAAGTGTCTTTTAATTTCATGGCTGCAGTCACCATCTGCAGTGATTTTGGAGCCCAAGAAAATAAAGTTTGTCACTGTTTCCATTGTTTCCCCATCTATTTGCCATGAAGTGATGGGACCAGATACCGTGATCTTCGTTTTTTGAATGTTGAGTTTTAAGCCAGCCTTTTCTCTCTTCTCTTTCACTTTCATCAGGAGGCTCTTTAGTTCCTCTTCACTTTCTGCCATAAGGGTGGTGTCATCTGCATACCTGAGGTTATTGATATTTCTCCCAGCAATCTTGATTCCAGCTTGTGCTTCATCCAGCCTGGCATTTCACATGATGTACTCTACATGTAAGTTAAAGAAGCAGGGTGACTTATTTAACTTATATATTAACTGGAGTAGGTAACCATTCCTTTCTCCAGGGGATCTTCCCAACCCAAGGATAGAACCTGGGTCTCCTGCATTGCAGGGAGATTCTTTACCATTTTAGCCACGTATGTATAAATATAATCAATGTATATTTATATAGTATACTATATATATTATATAATATACACGTGATATGGCTATATATAATATAGAGATGTTGAGGACCCACAGGAAGGCTGCCCCGCGGGTTGGAAGATCTTTGAAGCTCAAATGATTTCAGTCAAAAACTGGAGGACCAGTCTAGACAGGGATCAGTGCCTCTGCTTTTGTTCAATAATCAGCACTTGAAAACCATACACAGTAAACAGGAAAAAAAAATCCCTAAAGTGGCTCAGGAGTTCCCAGGACCAACCTAAGACCACCCTATGCCTCCCAGAACCACCCCTGACCAGTTCTGACTCTGCCTCAGGAGCCCAGGTCTGGAAGAGCCCCCAAGGCTTCGTGGAGAAAAGAGTCCCCAAGCCTGTGAGAAGCCATGTCCCCTCTGCATTCAGGTTCTGCAGGCCTCTGCACACCTCCTCCCCCTGAAGGCCTGACAGGGTCTGACCATTCAAATCCACTCACCAGCTCGGCACACTCTCTCCTTCCTGTCTTCCTGGAGCACCTACTGTTTTCACCATACTTTGGGGTATTTGGTTATACTGTTATCCTGTATGTTGGTCTCCCAGTAAGACTAAACTTTTTGAGGATGAGGCAAATCTGCCTGTTTCTCAGAGTTCCTAGTTAAATACTCATCAAAATACAATACACTTGCCTTGACACTCCCCACCTGCCTCCCCAATCAAGTCTGGTCCACATACTCCTGCCTTGCCTGCTGAGGTTACTTTAGGTGAGCTCCCTGGAAACCAAGAGGCACTCTCCCAACTCCAATCTCTGTGATTATTGTTCACTGAGAATTGATTTAGAACCCCAAAGTGAATGAAACAGCCTGGTCACTGAGGAGTTTACAGTCAGGTGGAAGGGACAGACACACAAGTGGTTTCAAGAGAATGGATTCAATGCCATGATTGGGTATGCTCAGGGCGACAGACAGAGCAGGGCCATGTCTCTCTGCGCAGTGGCACAGAGAACATTTCCTAGAGGAGCTAGAGCCCCAGCTAAGTCCTGAAGTTTGAGTTGGGGAGGGAGGGTCCAGGCCAGTAGGTGATATAAGAGGATTCAGAAAGAAGAGAGAAGGTGTCACTCAATCATTCAACAAATTTGCTCAATACCTTCCCTGTGACAGGCCTAGAAACACCACTCCTGGCTTTGAGGTGCTTACTGATGAGAGAGGCAGGCATTTCAACAAGTCCAGTGGTTAGTGCAATGGTCAGATTACAGAGTAGTGGTTCAGAACCACTGTGTAAGTGCAGTCAAAATTACCCTCGGAAATCTCCACAATTGTCAGCTCCTGAGTCCTTGGAAGCTCCCAAGACAATAATTTTTGTTTCCATTGGCTTTCCAGCCCTATCTTGGCCTTCCTTCCTTTAGGCAATGAAGGACAAAGTCTATTTTTAAAAGGAGGAAGGACTAGGAATATACAGGAGGGTATCTTTTTTTTTTTTTTTTTTTTCAAAAAATGTATTGAAATTAAATGTGCATCTAGTGAAGTTCCATTGTCTATACTTGGGTAGGGCTGTCGGGGAGCACAGCCTAGCAGATGCCAACTGAGCCTCCTCTCTAAAACAGCTTCTCTAATTTGACTGTGCCTGTAGACCCTCTTAGTCAAGTGCAGACTCTGACTCAGTAGGTCAGGGGCAAAGCTCAAAAATAGGAATTTCTAACTTGAAATCTCTAATAAGCTGATGCCTACAGAGCACCAATGGTGCACCAGGGACCACAGTTTGAGAGCCTTTCACTTTCATGCATTGGAGAAGGAAGTGGCAAACCACTCCAGTGTTCTTGCCTGGAGAATCCCAGGGACGGGGGAGTCTCGTGGGCTGCCATCTATGGGGTCGCACAGAGTCAGACACGACTGAAGCAACTTAGCAGCAGCAGAGCAGAGAATGAATGAACTGTGGGGGTGGGACTGCATTCCAGCCAGAAGGTGAGTAGAGAGCTGCCCTTGACTCCCAACCAGGGGACCAAAGAAGAAGACAGGGCTGGAGAGGGAGGGCCCATTGATGAGCTTGACAAGTGGTGGGAAGCAGGTCACGTTACAAGAACAGATGCCCTCTGGATGGGGAAGTGGGGTGGGTGTATTCTTCCTTTAGGGAGACACTTTGCATATTAAATCTAAAAAATACTCTTCACTCCAGAAATACGTACTCTCCCAGTTCTGGGAATATGCAGTCCTGTTTCTCCATTTCTGATAAAAGACCTAGTTACAAGAAAGTTTTCCCTCTTAACAGTAATAAACAGCAACCGACACTTGACCTCTGTTGGGCGGATGAAGGGAGGGTAAGGACATGCTCACACCCACTGGCCCAAGGTGGGGCGCCTCTGCTCAGCTCCAGCTGTAGGTTGCTACACAGGAACACGGACTCAGGGTTGCCAAAAGAAGCCAGAAATCCCAATTTGCTTGTGTGGAACATCCCAACTTTAAAATCCTGAGTTCAGTTCTGTTCCAGAAAAATCTTGAGTACTAACTCAAAAATGTTTCCAACACTGTGAGTGCTAAACCGTTCAAGTCTGCAAGGCAAGTGCGGCCAGTGGATGTCCCGTTTGTGACCGCTTGTTGGTGTCTCTAGCTCATTTGTGACTAGCTCGTTTGTGAGCTAGGGGTCGGAGAGACCAGGGCTGCTTTCCAAGAGTCCGAGTGCAGCAGGGTCAGCGATGGACTAGAGCAAGAGAGAGCCTGGAGGCTGACGAGCCCCCTAGGAGGCTCTTGCTCGCCTGGGCCAGAGAGAATGGATATGCAGAAACCCCAAGGCAGCAGGCACATTGGAGGGCAGGGCTGACTTGCTGAATGATGGACTTTGAGGATGAAGGGGAGGAGCTATCTGGACTGACTCCACAGGTTTCCAGCATGGGCGATGGGGTGACTGGTGACATTCACTGGGGTAACAAATACAGAAGCAGAGCATGTATTAAGGGAAGTTTCTGTCTCAGCGAAATTCAGGTGTCTGTGGATCCATCAGCAAGCCACAGGGATATAGAGTTTGAAGTCAGAGCAGATGTGAAGATGAGTCAGCTTTCTAGAACCCAAATCTGGTCAAATCTGCTTAAAATCCTCTAATGGCTTCCCTTGTTTAAACAGATGACTCCTCATGGTAAACAAAGCCCTGCGCAACCAGCCCCTTCCGGCCTCTTTGTACCACACCGCAACATGAACACCATTTCCCCTGCCTGCTGAACAACTCAGAGTCCCAGCAATAAGCCATAACTTTGTTCTTGCTAGTCCTGGGGCCTGCACAGCTCTTCCACCCCATCCCCCCATACATTCAGGAAATTCCTACCCCTTTTAGACTGCTCTGAAGTCTTTGCTGACCCTGTCAAGCAGAAAAGGTCACCCCTTTCTTTGTGCCACCCCTGAACTCTTCTTGTCCTGCTCTTCCTGCCCCATAACTCCCTGCTCTGGACATCTGCCTGTCTGTAAATTCTTTGGAGGCAGAGACCACTTTTGACTTCACCACTTCTTAGCGCAGGTCCATTGTATAGTGTGTGCATGTGTGCGTGCGTGCGTGTGCGTGTGTACGCACACTCAGTCATGTCCAACTTTGCAACTCCATGGACTGCAGCACGCCAGACTTCCCTGTCCTTCAGTATCTCCCAGAGTTTGCTCAAACTCATGTTCATTGAGTCCGTGATGTTATCTAACCGTCTCATCCTCTGCCGCCCCCTTCTGTTGCCCTCAATCTTTCCCAGCATCAGGGTCTTTCCTGCTGAGTCGGCTCTTCGCATCAGGTGCCCAAAATATTGGAACTTATGGGGTTGCAAAGAGTTGGACACAACTGAGCAACTGAGTAACAACAAAGTGGTAAAGAATCTGCCTGCCAATGCAGGAGACACAAGAGACGCAGGTTCAATTCCTGAAAGATCCCGTAGAGTAGGGAGTGGTGCCCCACTCCAATATTCTTGCCTGGAAAATTCCATGGACAGTCAGACACAGCGGAGCACACACACACACACCCTGTATAGCATGTGTGTGTGCTTGGTCATGTCTGACTCTGTGGCCCCATGGACTATGGCCTGCCAGGCTCCTCTATTTGTAGAATTCTCCACACAAGGGTTGCCATTCCCTTCTCCAGGAGACCTTATAGTAGGTACTCACCAGATGTTCAAGGGTAAGTAAGTACCCCTTTTCCAGGAGGTAAGCTGCTAGTCTGGAGGAAGATGCTTCTTGTTTTTCCAGGAACCCTCCAGCCCCTTCTGGGCCCAAGAACAGCACAAGGCCCCCAGGAGCTGACCTTGCCTTTCCTCTTTCTATGCAGCTGGGGCATGGCCGTCAATGTGTACTCCACATCTGTGACCAGTGAGAATCTGAGTCGCCATGATATGCTTGCATGGGTCAACGACTCCCTGCACCTCAACTATACCAAGATAGAACAGCTCTGCTCAGGTGGGAGGCTGGGAACGGGGAAGGGGGGCTACGGAGGGGAGGGCAGTGAAGGCAGGAGGCAGAACAGCCTCAGTGGACATTGAGGATTAAGGAGATTAAGAAGACCTGCAGAGTCCTCAACCAGCCAAAGTTCTGGAGTTGAAGGAAGGAAATGGGGGTTCTCCATGGGGTGGAAAAAGTCCAAAGTGAAGAGCAGCAAAAGTACAGTGCAGGGCTGCAGGAGAGGCAAGCAGTGAACCAGAGATCAGCAGCCCCAGGTCCAGCCCAGCCACTCAGGAGGTCCCAGTCTCAGCTCTTCCTGTAGTGCAACCCTGGGCAAGTCAGCACCCCTCTCTAGGTCTGTTTTGCGGTCCATAAATGGAGATGACATCAGCTGTATAAGAAGGGTTGCTGTTAGGACTGAATGCAATACATGCAGTGTTTGATATGGTGTGTGCATGCTAAGTTGATTCAGTCATGTCCTACTCTTTGCAACGCTGTGGACTGTAGCTCACCAGGCTCCTCTGTCCATGGGGTTTGAGTGGGTTGCCATGCCCTCTTCCAGGGGATCTTTCAAACCCAGGGATGAAACCTGCAGCTCCTGCACTGTAGACGGATTCCTTAACCCCTGAACCACCAGGGGAAGCCCATGTTTGATATGGTGCTGGTACCTCACTGTATCATTATATAGTAATTGCTCCCATTCTTGGGAATTCTGGTTGTGCCTATCCTGCAAGTATTGGAGAAAGAAATGGCAACCCACTCCAGTCTTCTTGCCTGGAGAATTCCATGAACAGAGGAGCCTGGCGGGCTGCAGTCCATGGGGTCACAGAGAGTTGGACATGACTGAGTGACTTTCACTTCATTATTGTGCAAGTATGACTGGCCCTGGCCCCAAAGAAAGAGAAGAGGAGATGGAGAGGTTTGGGGGAGTAGCCCCAGTGGCCCCAGGAAAGTGAAAGCAAGCTGCCCATGTTGCTCCGCAGGGGCAGCCTACTGCCAGTTCATGGACATGCTCTTCCCTGGCTGTGTGCACTTGAGGAAGGTGAAGTTCCAAGCTAAGCTAGAACACGAATACATCCACAACTTCAAGGTGCTGCAAGCAGCTTTCAAGAAGATGGGTGTTGACAAAGTAGGTGCCTGCGCTCTGAGGGGCCCCCGAGGAGCTCTGTGACCCCAGGGAAGAAGATGGCCTGCAGCAGAGGCTGCTGGGGTCCTTCCAGCTCTGATGCCACTCTCCACCCACTGCCTCTCCAGGGGGGTGCTTCCCGGCTCAAGGCTCAGTGGAAAACCCCACATTTGACACCCCATCCTGACCGCATTCCCATCCCTTCCTCTTCTCTGGACCCTACACTTGAGCCTCTCAGTATACTTCTCCTGTTAAGTTCGTCCTCTGTAGGGCCCAAGAAGTCTCTTGGCTCACTGCTGCCTCGATGGCCCAGGACCCTGGTTCTAGCAACCCCCACCCCACGTGCAGGGAGCAGCACCAAGGGACATCTCCCCACGCACTTTCTCCTGTGCCTGGAGGAAAGGGCTGTCTCTGGACCCCGGGCGGGGGGCTCTGGAGCCTACGCATTGGCTCTGTTGGCACGGGAGGGGGGCAGCCCCGGAGAAGGTGGGGCCACTGCAGCCCCAGGGCTGGCCTTCCTGACAGCAGCCGCCCTCCCTCAAAGGACGGCAGCTGTGCAGCAGCCGGAGGTTAAAGTTCTCTGCTTCTGTGGTCTATTTCAGATCATTCCTGTAGAGAAATTAGTGAAAGGAAAATTCCAAGATAATTTTGAGTTTATTCAGTGGTTTAAGAAATTCTTTGACGCAAACTATGATGGAAAGGATTACAACCCTCTGCTGGCGCGGCAGGGCCAGGACGTAGCACCACCTCCTAACCCAGGTGATCAGATCTTCAACAAATCCAAGAAACTCATTGGCACAGCAGGTAACGTGCCCGAGCAGGGGAGAGGGTGTGGGGGGCCGGGCCGGCGGGGCTCTACAGCCAGGACCGCCCCCTGGGCCACCGGCCCGCCCGGCCCCCGCCAGCCTAAAGGAGACTGTTATCACGGAGTTCAGATGATGCCGCCTGCTGCCCACTTAGACCAGGGGGAGTCGCAGTGGGAGGAGAGCCCCAGGAGCCAGCTCAGGTGGCTGCTGGTGGTGGGAGACCCAAGCCACTTCTTCCTGCCACCCAAGCTAACTTGCTGACCTTGAGGTGACAGGGCAGCCCATGGCACAGTTCCTGTGTCCAGGTCATCTCAGCCAAGGACCTGAGGCTGGCACAAAGGACTCCTTCTGCCCTCTGTCCACCTGATTCCCCAAGGATGGGAGTTTGCCCAGCTGGACCAAATCTTCCCACGTTTCCACAATCTCACAGCCCCCAGTCCTCAAGAGACACTCTCTGGAAACGAGGCTTTGTCTGGGTTCTAGAAGAGAAGGAGGAAAAACAGGGCCTCAGGGAGACAAGAGGATTGGCCAGGGAAGAGGAGCAGCCCACCCTGTCTGAACCCGTCATAGCAGAGAGGCTCCTCTGTGTGCGCTGCTGCCACCTGGGCCTGCCCCCACTTTCCTGCTTGCTTTGCATTAGAGGCTCTGCCCTGGGAGCTGCCTTTAGCTGGAAAATAAGTGGCCAAAGCATGACGGTGTGTGGGGGAGGAGCTGGGATGCCCGAATCAGGCCCAGCAGAGGGCACCAAGCCCATCCTGAGGCCCGGGCAACCCACAGGGGCAGGGGAAGGTTTCTGTGCTCTCCTGCTGTCTTGAGACTCTGAAGTTACCCCTAGGGAGGGTGGCTGTGGGCTGGGGCTTCTGTTAGGAAAGACCCAGCAAGAGCCAGACTTGAGGCCCTGTGCCCGCTGCTTTTTCTCAGTCCCCAGCTGTCAGTACAGGAGGGCCCTCACCCCTCCAGCCCCACTCCCCAAATTCGCTGTCCCAGTTCCCCTCCCTCCCCACACCTTACACTTTCTTCAGCTCCCTGTCATCCCTGCTGTCCCAGGCTTGCCCGAGGGCTGCCCAGCTGCTGTGGTGTCACGTGTGGCCGTGGCTTGAGGCCTAGATGTAGGGTGGGAGAGGAGGGGAGGGCGAGAGTGCTTGCCTTTCGCATGGCCCTGCCCCACCATCACACCAGGCTGTCTCATGCCACGTCTGTGGGCTGTGGGTTCACGCAGCCCCATCTGACTTTCCTCCTTTGGACAGTTCCACAGAGGACGTCCCCCACAGGCCCCAAAAATATGCAGACCTCTGGCCGGCTGAGCAACGTGGCTCCCCCCTGTATCCTCCGGAAGAACCCTCCGTCAGCCCGAAATGGTGGCCACGAGACTGATGCCCAGATTCTTGAGCTCAACCAGCAGGTGAGTGGTGTGCGCATGGGCAGCTGAGAAAGCCAGGCCCCTGGGGCGTCAGGGCTGGAAGGGAGGCTGGTGCCAGGGTCTCTGCTTGAACACCACTTTCGCCCCCACCCGAGCAGCTACTGGATTTGAAGCTAACAGTGGATGGGCTGGAGAAGGAACGCGACTTCTACTTCAGCAAACTTCGAGACATTGAGCTCATCTGCCAGGAACACGAAAGTGAGAACAGCCCCGTCATCTCGGGCATCATTGGCATCCTCTACGCCACCGAGGTGAGTCCTGTCGGGCACCTGATGGGCCTCCCCCATTCCCACCAGACCCTGAGACCAGAAGGGGCCTTGGGGAGCATGGGTCAATGAGGGCAGCCGGCTGAAGGCACCAGCCCAAGGTCCCACAGAGCATGCCCAGTGGCAGGGGGCCGGAACCCAGGCCGGCTCCGAGCCACCTGCAGGAGTCCACAGCTTCAGCCTGCCTGCCTGGCTCAGCATCTCTCTCCCTTCCACCCTCCAGGAAGGATTTGCACCCCCTGAGGACGATGAGATTGAGGAACACCAACAGGAAGACCAGGACGAGTACTGAGGGCGGCCCCAGCCTTGGCTGACTGCACGGCTTCCGTGCCTCCCCACCCCGCTCCCACCCCCACATTATAATCCTTTCCTGACAGCCAGTCGGCCGGTGCTTTGTGTCAGTGCCGCGGCATTGGGGAGCCTGGCGAGCAGGGGTTAGGGGGACAGGGCAGGTGAGCAGGCGGAGGCCCCTCTTCCTGTGGCACAGGCCCAGTGCGCGGGACCCCTGCCCACTCCCCACCCCTATTTATTTCCGTTGTCTCTATGCTGTGTGGGCCAACACTCCCCCAGGGTGCCGTGGCCACCCGCCCCAGCCAGCCACCCGCTCCCCTGACAGCCAGCAGCTGTATATTTGACAAAGTCATTGGTATATTTTTACTTACTGGATTTTCCTTGCACTTTACCTGTTCTTTTCCCAGGGCTGGCAGCACGGGCTCCGGGGCAGCGTGCTTGGCTTTTCCCTTCCCCTGTTGCCAGGGCCGTGACTGGACTCACCAATTCTTATTTATTTTGTCTTTTGACTTTCCAGTAGTTGAGGGAAAGGCTGATGTCAGGAGAGGGATGGGGGACTGAGGAGGGGGCGGGTACCTAAGGCCCTGGTGGTCAGGGAGAGGGAGGGGAGCATGTGAGGGATGCAAACGACCTCCTGGCACCAGGCTCGCCCACCCTTGGCCCCCAGCGCTGCAGCCCAGCACTGCCCTGAGGCTCCCAGCCATTCCCCTGCAGCTTGGTTCATACCACACAGACTCTGCCCGGAACTCCTGTACGTCTGCCTTTTCTCTGCCCGCCTCCCCAACCCCAGCCCTTCGGGCCACCCAGCCTGCATAAGTGTTCACTTTTATTTAAATAAACTTGTGTGGTAAAAGTCCATACTATGTCTCTCTCGACTGACCCACAGCCTGGGTCTCAGTGATTTTCTCTGAGCAACCCCCTCCCCGGAGGTGATAGCCACAGNTCCCCAACCCCAGCCCTTCGGGCCACCCAGCCTGCATAAGTGTTCACTTTTATTTAAATAAACTTGTGTGGTAAAAGTCCATACTATGTCTCTCTCGACTGACCCACAGCCTGGGTCTCAGTGATTTTCTCTGAGCAACCCCCTCCCCGGAGGTGATAGCCACAGAGCACAGCACCACTGCCATCCTCCCCCAGGCCCAGAAAGCTTCACTGGCTTGACCCAGCTCCCATCTCCCAATGCTGGTACCAGGGCTTTAAGGGAAGGCACGGAAGCCTGAACTCCCGTTTCCCAAAGAGGAACAGAATTCAAGACCATGGCTGTGATAATGGGCAACCCAGGCAAGCAGCTGTTGGGTGGCAGGGGGGCCTGGCTAAGAGGTGCCTTGTTTCTGTCCCTTTGGGCCAGTATGACCGCATACTGTTCACCACCCTTGTCAAAGTCCACACACCCAATGTCAGTGATCTATATGGGGACAAGGGCTCACGTCACAGAGCTGAGTGGGTTACAAAGAGCAAGGGCTCTAAGCACTGAAGCCCAGGAGGAAAGCAATGTCCAAGGGGTTCCTTCTACAGAACAGGCTCTCGTGAGAGCCGGGAGCTGGAAACTCTGTCCCATCATATTTGCACAGCCCTGCATTCCCAGTGCGTGCCGGCCAAGGGGCATGATAACCAGTGTCCTGAAGGTCCAACAGGGACCAAGGGCACTTAGCTGAATGTGGGTACCAGGCCCGTTTAAACAGAGCCTTGGTTGCCCTGTAGAACAGCCCCTTATTTACTGGGGAAAGGACTAAGGCCTACATGTGACATGGTTTGCTCAAGGTGGTAAAAACCTGGACTAGAATTGAGACCTCCTGACTCATTGTTCTGTGCTCATCCCCAAAGACCACACAGGTGTGACCTCCAGAACTCTCCTCTAGCTTCTGACCAGCCGTAGTAGATGCTTCCTCATCGTCCTGAGTGTGCCCAAGACACTGCTGGGATGTTGTTTCTTCCACGGCCCTGCTCCAAGACCCTCCTTCCAGACCACCAGCATTTCTTCAGTGACTCGTTAGAAACCTGAAATAAGCAAACCATGCCTGTTCATTCCTCATTCACTTCACCTTCTCCATTTGACTCATACTCCCACATACAGACTTTTGAATTTCCTTATTTTGTTTTTCTCCTCCAAGTTCCTAGTCTGCTTTTATTTTTACGATTAAAATTATGATTTTATCTTAGTGATTTTTAAATCTTACCATTTTAAATTCTTCTGCCTAATTTTAAAGGCTATTCCAAGTAGATACAGTAAAAGGAGAAGGTAGTTTCTCTGTGATGCCCACTCATCTTCAGGCTGGGACCTCACCCTGATGGTTAAGTGGGTGTGGTGGGCAGAATAACGCCTCCCTCCAAAGATGTCCACATTATAATCCCCAGAACCTGTGGATATGTTAGGTTATTAATACATGGCAAAGGGGAATTAAGGTGCAGATGGAATTAAATCGCTAATCTGCTGACTTTAAAATAAGGAGGGTATCCTGGATTATCCAGAAGGGCCCAGTGTAATTGCCAAGAGTCCATAAAATTGGGATGGGCGGGGCAAGAGGTCAAAGTGATGCAATATGAGGGGGACTTGACCCATCACTGCTGGCTTTAAAGATGGACGGGAGATATGAGCAAAGGAATTTGGTCAGCCTCCAGAGGCTGGGAGAGGTAAGGAAACAGGTTCTCTCCTAGAGTCTCCACAAGGGACCACTGCCCTGTGGATACCATATTTTACCCCAGTGAGACCCTGACAGACTTTTGGCTTCCAGAGACATAAGACAAGAAGTTTGTGTGTGTTAAGCCAGTAAGTTTGTGGCAATTTCTTATAGCAGCAATAGGAAATCAATATAGTAGGGCAACCTGCTTCAATGAGCTCACTGTTCTTGTCCCAACACCAGACAGCCACCCATCCTCTTTGACCCAGTCTTTTTTATTTTTTAACTTTTAAAAATTTTGTATTGGGGTATAGCCAATTAACAATGTTGTGACAGTTTCAGGTGAACAGGAAGGAAACTCAGCCATACATATCCATACATATCCATGTATCCATTCTCCCCCAAACTCTCCTCCCATTCAGGCTGCCACATAACATTGAGCAGAGTTCCATGTACTATACAGTAGGTTCTTGTTGGTTATCCATTTTATATATAGCAGTACATGTCCATCCCAAACTTGAACCAGTCTTTTGATTCTTCCCTCTTACCCCATGGGTACCTGCCCAAGCCCACCCTTCATGGCTAGTGTCTACGGTTGCTCTTTGGAGACCTAGAGCTCCAGGATGTAAAGCCACTGCCTCCTCCCCAAACTCTGGAACATTTAAGACGGTGAATTACAATTTTCTGCTTCGTCTGTCTCCCACACAGGTTTCTCAAGTTCCTCCCAAGCAAGTGACCTGTGTCCTCTAGCTCCCACCTACCACTGTGCTAAGTGCTTATTAGGTACAGAAAGGGCTTAGGAAATGCTACTGGATAAGTAAGTGAATGACTTCTATCCCGTAGGTGCCAAGGTACAATTGATGACCTGTTGGACTATTCTAAGACAGGAAATAAAGCCCCTCCCCACCTTTCTTTATATTTCTACCATGGAACACCCCCTTCTTTGCCTCTATGGAAAGCCCTTTCTGTTTCTCTTCCAAAATCAGTATCGCTTTTGTGACCATACATGTAACACAGAAGAGGTAGAACAAAGAGAAGGCAGTGTCTGAGGAGAGCTAAACCAATTATGTGAAAAAAATGAATTAATTAATGATTATCTCAAATATGGTCCTGGGCAAAAGCACTTCATTTCAGACCCTTTAACCTGAGGCAAAGTCAGCGATGGTCAGGTCTGCAGGGGCTGGAGGGCAGGCAGAAGGAAGCAGCAAGAGGTGGTTATCTCCTACTTTCTGCCTCCAGCCCACCCCATCCTTTACCTGTCCCCACTTACCCTTCCAAAAGTAGGTATGCCATTTTCCTACTGGGCTTCCCACGATCTGCAGGACAAAGTCAAAATTTGATAGGCAAGGACCTTGGCATATGGGCTTAGGTCCCTTTCCAACCACATAACCTCCAAAATCCATGAAGCACTGTCACATTGAACTACTTCCAGTCTCCCAGACTTGCCCCGCTTTGTCCCACCTTTGTAGGCCTTTGCTTACATCAAGTCCACACACCTGGCCTGTTCTCTCCACTTGACCTAATTCCCAACCATTGACTATTTGCCCATTCCTCAGGACACATTTCCAGTGTCATCTCCTTTAGGAAGCCTTCTCTAATCTCCTTCCTAAAGGAATTCATCACTCCCTAAACTATTCATCCTGTGGGAAGTTGGACTCTAGTTCTTACTATAAAGGCTTGCCTGGCCTGTTCCTCAGTATGGCAGGTATGAATCTCATAGTCAAATGTGGGAATGTGCATTAAATAGTAAGCTTCTCATGTGGCACTAGTGGTAAAAAGAACCATCTTGTCAATGCAGGAGACTTAAAAGATGCAGGTTTGATCCCTGGGTTGGGAAGATCCCCTGGAGGAGGGCAATTCACTCCAGTATTCTTGCCTGGAGAATCCCATGGACAGAGGAGCCTGGCAGGTTACAGTCCATAGGATCGCATGAAGTCGGACAGGAAAAAACTTGGCATGGCAGGGCATATGAAACTGCACATTTCCTTAATCATGATAAATCACTTCTAGTTCACCTTCACTCATACTCCCCTGCCAGGATGCTTCCAGTTTTGAGGTCTCACATGATACAAGCATGGCCCAAGGGACCTCCAGAGATAGGGGGTGTCCACTGAGCAGGTAACCTACTTAAGTAGTTCCTCAAGTCTTCCGTTCTTGATCACTTCCCTGCCACACCTGGGACTTGGGACTGATTTCTGCGGAGGGAGTCAGAGCCTTTTCTTTCCCACTTCCCGCAAGGGGAAACCCAGCGCTGGCTGTCCTAGGGCCAAAACTTTTCTCTGCCTCCTTTCGAAGGACTCTCCGCTCTCCACTTCCTGCCCCACCCCAATCCAAACACTGCCTCAAGGCGAGGAATCCTCAAGCTCCGTCTCTCTTCCTCGTTCCTTCACAATAGCTTTTTTAAATAGCTCGTTAAACTCAAAGTTTAATCATTAGCAACAGAAAAACTAGCACTTTCCCGGAAGGAAGGGAGCATTTCATCCACAAACTCTCCCAGGAGCTGAGAATTATTTTCATTCCATCCTTCGTGCACAGCTAGAGCAGAAAGAAAACCAGAAACGGTTAAATTTTCACCAAGTCACCCAATACTTCCACGTTTAGTTCAGTCGCTCAGTCGTGTCCGACTCTTTGTGACCCCATGAACCGCAGCACGCCAGGCCTCCCTGTCCATCACCAACTCCCGGAGTCCACCCAAACCCAAACCCATGTCCATTGAGTCGGTGATGCCGTCCAACCATCTCATCCTCTGTCGTCCCCTTCTCCTCCTGCCCTCAATCTTTCCCAGCATCAGGGTCTTTTCCAATGAGTCAGCTCTTCGCATCAGGTGGCCAAAGGATTGGAGTTTCAGATTCAACATCAGTCCTTCCAAGAAGGACTGATCAGACTCACGACTGATCTCCTTTAGGATGGACTAGTTGGCACAATAAAAGTTGTCCGAAAGCAGTAGCCTCTCATCTCAATATCTTTTGCTTGGCTGGGTTTTTTTTTTTTTTTTTCTGAGAAAGGCTCCTGACGCCGTGCCGACCACTAGCGTGGAAGAACCCGGCAAACACCAACGACTACAAGTCCCAAGCTGCCTTGCGGGTGGCGTCACGCGCCGCGAAGCCCTGCGAGGAGACGTGGCAGAGCGCGGCGCGTCCACACCGGACGAGAAAGCTCGGGGAGGCGGCTGTGGCGGGAGGGTCGGAACCATGGCGGCCAAGACGGCGGGTGGGGGGAGCTGGGAGGTGGTGAGGAAGGGGCGGCGGCCTGGGGCCGGTGGCAGTGGTAAAGGCGGCGGAGGGGACCGCCGGGCGCTCGGGGAGGCGAACGGAGTGTGGAAGTACGACCTGACCCGTGAGTACCCACCCGGCCCGCCGCCCCCTGTAGCCCTCGCCCCGCCCCGGGTCTGCCCCCCACCTCCCCACCCCGGGTGGTAGCGAGCAACTACCGGGGCCCAGAGGGTCCAACCACCCCTGGGCTCCTGGAGTCGCGAGCTCTCTTGCGGATCGGCACCTCCCAGTTCAGCCGGCGCTCCCCTGGCGTTTCTCTTGACCCTCACAAGAGGTGACAGCGCGAGGGAGGTCGCCGCCCTCGCCACTCACATGAGTAAACTGAGGCCCAACGAAGTTAGACGACTTCCCCAGGATCACTTGATAGAAGGGGACCGGGATTCCGGTCTTCGGACTCTCAGCAGACAGCACACGCTCCCTGCCAGCTGTTCCTGGGCCCTATAGCCTGCCCTCGCCGGGCAGGTGTCCGGGAACTGCGGAGAGGCAGTCTGGTTCATCATACACTGGGCCCCTGCCTTAAGTAACCTGCAGGTAGGGGGTGGGCGTGGGGACCGGGACGCTCATGAGGCCCGGCAGTGGGAGAAAATGATCTACCATACACATCTCCACACCCATCAAGTATTATTCCAAGCGGTACCTGTTTCCTCAAAGCCTCCTGGAGGAGCAGAGAAAGCTTGCCACTTGTTGATTATAGAGTTGTCACATCAGAACCAAGAGGAACTGGGGTAGAACCAAGATGGGAAAACCGTGATTTCCCAAACTAGTAGCCACTCAATAAAGAAGCCAGCCCTCTGTGTTGGACACCACCCACCTGCCCAATTTTCCCATACTCTGATTTCCTAATAAAGAAATGCCTTGTCTCTGAAAGAGGCCATGAACTCAAGAGCTGTGGTAACTGAAAGAAGCCACCAGGAGGGGTCCTTAAGCAGGATGCAGGAAGGGGCTTTGAGGCAGGCAGGATCCTCTCTGGAGATTAATTAAGTGCCAGTGTGTGGGGAGGGACCACTGTTTCTGTGAGGCCCTCCTGATTCAGGGCTGCCCCCCTTTCTCTGCCTGTCATTACCCCAGCTCCAATCCAGACGACAAGCACCCTGTATGAGCAGGGCTTTGAGAAAATCATGAAGCGGCAGAATAAGGAGCAGGTTCCACCTCCTGCTGTGGAGCCTAAGAAACCGGGGAACAAGAAGCAGGCTAAGAAGGTGGCGACCCTCACCAACCAGAACCAGAAGCAGGGCCGCTTTCGCAGCCTGGAGGAGGCACTGAAAGCTGTGAGTGTGCTGAGACTTTAGGCAGGGGAAGAATGAGGACCCAAGGAGTAGAGAGGATGAAAGAAGTGGGGGCAAGGACGGGCTGCTGAGGGACCTGTGGGATGAGGGACACTGCTGACTAAGAGGAGGCCTTCAGGAAAGGATGGAAACCCAATGGCATGCAGTGTCTGCGCTTAGGATAGAAAGGGAATGAGTTTATAGAGAACCATAGATTAGTAAGAGGAAAACCTGGAAAATCCAGAGATACACAGAGGGTTTAGAAAAACTGCTTGTGGTTCCTCCCACCAAGGAAGGAATGATCTTTCACTTTCTGTCTTGTCCTCTGTTTCTCTCCCTTGAACATGTGAGGGACCCAAGAGTATTAAGTTCTTGAGATCACCAGTTACAATTGTCTTGTTCTCTAGTTCCTGAAGATCTGGATACAACAAAAGTATGGCATTCCACATACTTGCATCGAAAAGCAGAAGCCCTTTGTTTTTCCTGCCACCACCTAGTTCAACCATTTCCCCCCCTCTACCCCATTTCTCTACACCCATAACTCATCATGAGGGGCCTGTGTTCCTGACAGCTGGACCTGGCAGATCTGCAGAAGGAACTGGACAAGAGCCAGAGTGTGTTCTCTGGGAACCCATCCGTGTGGTTGAAGGACCTGGCCAGCTATCTCAACTACAAGCTCCAAGTACCTCCGAGTGAACCCACACTTAGCCAGCATCCTCACGGTTAGTTCTGCAGACGAGTTGAAGAAAATTCTGAAAGGGCTGTATGTAAGCGCATTACTTAGTAACTGAGCCCCATGACCCCCACTGCCCTGACCTACCTGGGTGATTTGAGCTGTCCTCAGATTAGCATGGCTTCAAAGTTTCTGGGCCTCATTGAAATAGGGAGGATGCCAGCCACAGTGCAGTGACCTCTGCCTTCACTTACAGTTCTCAGGGAGCAAAGCAGAGGCCTCAGAGTTAGCGGAGGCTTCTGGTGCTAGCTCTCATGTGAGGCCTATCGACCCCAGATTATCCCTACAGCCTGGTGAGCCGGGAGCTGCGTGGCATCATCCGAGGGCTACTGGCGAAGGCTGCAGGATCCCTGGAGCTCTTTTTTGACCACTGTCTATTCACCATGCTACAAGAACTGGATAAGACTCCAGGTGAGAGGGTCTTGTGAGAATTAGGCCAGTCCTGTCTTGGGAACCTAATCCCCTTTTTCCTGCTTCTAGAGTACCTGAAGAGGTTCTGTTTTAGCAGAGAAACATGCTAATTCCAGCACTCTTGGAAAAGAAGGAGGATGCTAGGACTCCCTGGGTCTGGGTTCTGGGCTCTCAGCTGTTGAAAGGGAGATTACAAGTTTGGGGTGCCGATTAGTATATGTGGGTCTGAGAATGTGTATCTCCAGGGGAGTCACTACACGGTTACCGCATCTGTATCCAGGCCATTCTGCAAGACAAGCCCAAGATTGTCACCACGAACCTAGGCAAGGTGAGCTCAGAGTTGTGATGGGGCCATTGGGAGGCCAGGACTGGGGAGACTGGGCAGAATCAACTCTGTTGAACCCAGTTAAGGGATGCAGGAGGTCCTGTAAGACAAGTAGTTAGCTAACGGCATTAGCAGTATGTACACATATGAGGTAGGTACCGCTGTTATTCCCATTTCATAGATGAGAAGATTGAGCCACAGAAGGAGTCAGTTAACTTTGTAGAGTTGGTCAGCTAGTAAGTGATAAATGTGAGTGAAGACCGTAGCCTGGAGACCATAGCCTGATGCCAGAGTCTGTGCTCTGAGTCATTCCACCACATTACCATCACACGGCTCCATTGTCCTCTCCCAGTTGAATTCTATTTTCTTCCTTGGTTTTGGGGGTGCTTCTGATGCTTTGCCCTTTCCCAACCTGCCTCCCTCACTGGTCTCCCCAGTTCCTAGAACTGCTGAGGTCCCACCAGAGCCGACCAGCCAAGTGTCTGACCATCATGTGGGCCCTGGGTCAAGCAGGTTTTGCCAACCTTACCGAGGGACTGAGAGGTAAAAGAAAGAAACGTTTTGGAGCTGCAAGTTCCTGTTTAATGTCCCCAGTGGATCCAGGCTTGAGGCTTCCTCCCTGACCTTTGTCTCCACAGTGTGGCTGGGGATTATGCTGCCTGTGCTGGGCATCAAGTCTCTGTCTCCCTTCGCCATTGCATACCTGGATCGGCTGCTCCTGTGAGTAATTGGGAGTGTAGGGGAAGAGCAGGCCCAGGGTGTTTTCAGGTAGCTATTTCAGCAAAATGGGATGCTGTGATCCTGGTTTCCATAGATATGAAGAAGCATCAGGACCAGCTCCTTCCAAGTCAGAATGTGGTGGTGAAGAAGGAAAGGGAGGGAGCCAGGAAGTTGGGATGGAGTGGAGTTTATGCCCTTTTTCTTAGATGTTCTTAGCTGGGACCATGGCCAGGGCAGGTGTTCCCCAACAAGCCTGTTTCTTTCTTCCCCCACAGGATGCACCCCAACCTCACCAAGGGCTTTGGCATGATTGGCCCCAAGGACCTCTTCCCACTTCTGGACTTTGCCTATATGCCCAACAACTCCTTGACTCCCAGGTAGGGCTGTCCCGGGGCACAACCTGCTGTGAAGGACCCCAGCAGAGGGTTAGGACACTACGTCTGTCCTTTCACCTCCTGCCACCCTCAATCTGAGATTATCAACCCGCATGTTCACGGGATTGTTGAACCCTTGGAATTACATGGGCCCTCAATGGTGATTGGCCTGTGGGCATTTTCTGGGGAGGGGACCCATGACTGAGCAGATTTTTCAAGAAGTCTCTGAGTCTAGAAAGATGCAAAACCATTACAAGGCCCTTCATGACCACCACCTTGGGCAGGGTGTGGACTTTGCAGAAGGCACAAGGGACACAGCACACAAAGCCAGTTAGAGTCTATGCTCAGCTCTCCTCTCAACCCCCTCCACAGCCTACAGGAGCAGCTATGTCAGCTGTACCCACGACTGAAGGTGCTGGCATTTGGGGCAAAGCCGGAATCCATGCTACATACCTACTTCCCCTCCTTCCTGTCCAGAGCCACCCCTGGCTGCCCTCCAGAGATGAAGAAAGAGGTGAGGAGCTGGTGGGAGGTGCCTTTCTCCTTCTTGGGGTCTGTTGTGAGGTCCTTATCTGCTGACAGGCCCTGCTACTGGGAGCCTGTTTTCTCTCCTCTCCGCCCCCCCCTCCCCAGCTTGGTCCCAACAGCCAACTGCTGACTCCCTTATACTTCACCCTCGGAAGAGTGGAGCTAAAAAGGCAGCCTGTTCAGATCTGACCAGTCTCTCATTAAAGAGACATTAAAGGGACATTAAAGAGGAACTTGCAGCTCCAAAACGTTTCTTTCTTTTGCCTCTCAGTCCCTTGGTGAGGATGGTAAAACCCNCTATGCTCAGCTCTCCTCTCAACCCCCTCCACAGCCTACAGGAGCAGCTATGTCAGCTGTACCCACGACTGAAGGTGCTGGCATTTGGGGCAAAGCCGGAATCCATGCTACATACCTACTTCCCCTCCTTCCTGTCCAGAGCCACCCCTGGCTGCCCTCCAGAGATGAAGAAAGAGGTGAGGAGCTGGTGGGAGGTGCCTTTCTCCTTCTTGGGGTCTGTTGTGAGGTCCTTATCTGCTGACAGGCCCTGCTACTGGGAGCCTGTTTTCTCTCCTCTCCGCCCCCCCCTCCCCAGCTTGGTCCCAACAGCCAACTGCTGACTCCCTTATACTTCACCCTCGGAAGAGTGGAGCTAAAAAGGCAGCCTGTTCAGATCTGACCAGTCTCTCATTAAAGAGACATTAAAGGGACATTAAAGAGGAACTTGCAGCTCCAAAACGTTTCTTTCTTTTGCCTCTCAGTCCCTTGGTGAGGATGGTAAAACCCGCTTGACCCAGGGCCCACATGATGGTCAGACACTTGGCTGGTCGGCTCTGGTGGGACCTCAGCAGTTCTAGGAACTGGGGAGACCAGTGAGGGAGGCAGGTTGGGAAAGGGCAGTTCACTTGCAGACAAGTGAATTTTGATCTCAGGAGCCCCTTCCTCCCCTTTACAGCCTCTTGGAGATTTTGAGGGTATGGGCACAATTTCTCCACCCTTCAGGGTGGAGTGCTACCTGGGGAGCCCCACTTGGCACTAAGAAGGAGAGTTAGCTCTTAGCACTCCCCACCATTGCCCAGGGCCCAGCGGTCTCTCCTTTCTATCTCCTGTGCAGCTCCTGAGAAGCCTGACCGAGTGCCTGATGGTGGACCCCCTCAGCACCAGCGTCTGGCGGCAGCTCTATCCCAAGCACCTGTCACAGTCCAGGCAAGTGGGGGGGTGGGGGTCACCTGCCTCCGATCCACACAGAGAAACCTTAATTCACTTTTCATGATGTGTCCCGTCCGGAAGCAGAAGGGGGATGTTTGTCACTGTTGTTCAGGCTCATACCTGTGGGGGCTTTGCAGGGAGGCTTCCAGGAAGCTGCTTCTCTGTGGGGGTGGAGGACGGGGCATGGAGGGTCTTTCAACCTGAAGGAGCTGGAGCCCATGGAGGACGGGAGGGGCCAGGTGGGCCTCCTGATGGGAAAGGATTGTGCTTTCCCCACAGCCTGCTGTTGGAGCACCTGCTCAGGTCCTGGGAGCGGATTCCCAAGAAGGTGAGCTGGGAAGACATGGCAGGTTGAGCCTAGTCTCGGTTCTGGGTTCGTACCCTCCACCACTGGCCCCGCTTTCTGGGAAGGCGCTCTGTTAGCACTTCTGGCATGGAATATGAAGCGGAATGGAAGCTCAGGGTTCCCTTGTGGGCCAAATCTTAACATTCTCAGCCTAGACTTCTCTTACTCTACAGACGCAGAAGTCTTTGCAAGAAACCATTCAGTCCTTCAAGCTTACCAACCAGGATCTGCTGAGGAAGGGCAGCGGCAGCAATCAGGATGTCATCACCTGTGACTCAGCCTGCAAGGTGCCAGCGTCCAGCCCACTGCCCTCACCTCCCACCACCACCCATAGACTGTTCTTCTCCTGGTCTCTGCACACCCTGGGTTGGACCTGTATAACATTCCTGCCCCACCTTCCGCTGGAGCCCCCACCACCTCTGGAGTAGTGTGAGGGCTGGATCTTCTCTGTGGAAGGCCTAGCTTGAGGCCTGCCTTAGGAGGCCAGGGCCAGCCCCTCTCCTTTCTGACCACTGCTCCTTGCCCTTCTCCTTCTAGAGTCTGTTGCAGCAGGCTCGGGGCTTCCGGCTGCCCTGGACACGGCTACTCCTGTTGGTGCTGGTCTTTGCCATAGGTTTCCTGTGTCATGACTTCCGGTCACACAGCTCTTTCCAGGGTAAGCAGGGATTGGCTGGCAAAGGGGATAGCCAGGGGCTTTTTGTGGGGACACAGAGCTGGATGTACCACTCCCCGCCCCCACACACACTCCAGAACAGACATTTTTCTGACAGATGTGTCTGTGCTTTGCATTGTAGAAATGCTTGCATATTTATGGTCTTATTTGAGTAGTGTTATCTTGTTTATAATTTCTGAGGAAATTGAGGCTCAGAAAGATTTACTAATTAGCATAATATTACAGCTAGGAAGTAGAAAGGCTGACCCTCAAACCCGAGGTGTCCTGATGCCAAGTCCACAGCTCCACCTGGCTGCACCCTTCTTGCTCCCCTGGCCTGCATCCCTCCCTCCACATGTGCTCCAGAGCAGAGTGGAGCCAGCTCTGCAACCCCATGAGCATGTCTAGTTCTGCCCCATCCCTCAGTGGGCCTGCTCTGGGGCCTGTAGTGCCTGTCTCCCCCGTCCCTGCCCCGCTCACCTCCCCACTCACCCGAGGCCCCCTCTCCGCAGCCTCCCTTTCTGGCCAGCTGCTTCAGTCGTCTGGTGTCTTGCCTGCTGGCCAACAAGCATGCACCAAGATCTACTCCTACAGCCTTCAGGGCTACAGGTGAGACCTCTCGGGGGGTGGAGGTGGCGGTGGAGGGGGGACCTAGCGGGTAGAGGGAGGCGTGGGAGAGAGAGGGCTTGCCTGTTTAGGGTGGTGATGGCATTGACAGTCAATGGGAAGCTGCTGTGGTTTTCCCCTCCCAAGGCCTCCCTTGCCCCAGCTGTTCTTAGGCCAGCCTGCTTGGGAGACTCCAGACACCTTCTTCCTCCCTGTGTCTCCCCTACAGATGGCTGGAGAAGACATTACCAGCCTGGGGCTCCCACCTGCTGACTGTGGTGAGGCCTGGCTTGCAGCTGGCCTGGGCCCACACCAATGCCACTGTCGGCTTCCTTTTTGCCCACTGTGCCTCACACCTTGCCTGGTTCAGTGACAGCCTCGCCAACCTCTCCCAGAGGGTAAGCTGGAGACAGAGAGGTCAGAGAAGGCTCTGACCTCTCGCCGGATGGGCTGTGTTCTTGGGAAGGTGCAGCCCCACGTGGACTGCCTTCCCTGTCGTTCTAACCTGTCCATTCTCCATGGTCCAGGTACAGACCCAACTCCCTGATGCCCTGAACCAGCTGCTCCGTTCTCTGAGGGAGCTGTTCCTGTTTATTTACCACAGCATCCTGCTGCCCACGTGGCACATGCTGCTTGAGGCCCTGGCCCAGATCCAGGAGCATTGCCATGAGGCATGCAGGTGAGACCCTACCCCAGGGCTCCAGCAGGAGGCCTGTGGCCCCAGGCCCTTTCTCCAGGGACACAGCTCCCCTTTTGGTTTTCTCGCTCTGCCCTGCCCCCTTGCATCCCTTGGGCACTTTGGGATCTGGGTTGTGAGTATGAGCTACAACTCTTTGACTTGACACAGCTGCACATCACAATTTCGCAACCCCCCAAATGTCTCCTTTCCTCCCAGAGGCGAGGTGACTTGGGACTGCATGAAGACACAGCTCAGTGAGGCTGCCCACTGGACCTGGCTTAGACTACAGGACACCACAGTGGCTTTCTTGGACTGGGCACTTGCCATGATATCCCAGCAGTAGGCCCTGCCTCCCTGGCCGCTGGGCTCTGTCTGGAGCAGACCACTGGAGACCGTTGGGGTAGAGAGTGGCAATTCTGCAGGGGAGTCTTAGTTACTTGGTGCCTAAGTTCTGTCTCCTCAGCAAGTGGTAGGCTGCCTCTGCCTCAGTTCTTCCAGTTTGGTGGCAACGAGCCCAGAGTTATCTCAGCCTGCAACCCACGACTCCACTGACCACTGCTCTGCCCGACTGCACATGGCTCCCAGCCTCTGTCCTTGGCCCTGGTAGCCTCTCTTGTCTCTGCTCTCCACTTCCTTCTCTCTCATTCTTGAAGCCTCAAAGAACTCATCTTGAAAAGGTGGACTCCAGCAAGTGGCTTCTGCATTCTGACAAATGATTCCTGCTCCCAGACCTTAACCGCGGCAGGAAAAAAAAAGGGACTTCTAGAAGAATCTAGAAGAATGTAGCACCACAGTGGGTGACGGTAGCTTTGTCTCTACCAACAGTCTGGATGTGGCCTTCCGTGGACATGGAGGCCTGGGTGGAGAGGCCTCTCACCTCAAAATGTTCAACTTAGGTCTTTCAAGGCTCCTACTTTCCCTGCCATCGTGGTCCTGCATCCTTCCTTGCTCTCTATCCCCCTTCAGTGCTGGGGGGATCTCAGCCTCAATGTTCAGCCCTTCTCCGCTGCCTACCTCTGCCATCTGTCTGGAGAGCAGAGCCCAGGTCGTCATATGCCTCAGGCCCAGGAAACCACCCAGCAACCTGTTGAGACAGGACACAGCATGTGGCTTGTGGATGTGCCCACTTGGTGGAATAAAGGACACAGATTTGATTTCTAGTTTTCCTCTGTGCCTCTTCATACAGAAATTCCTACAGTTGTGGACAGGATGACAAAATGTGAGCTCCTGCACATTATTTGGCCCTCTGCCCTCCCAAAGTTTGTAGCCTCTGGCCGTAGTTGAACTTCTGGTAAGGAAAGCCTGCTTCCCTCATTCTAAAATTTGGCCTGTCAAGGGTTCTAGACACCCGACTTGCTCACTTATCGTCTCACTTGTCCTTGTGATTCATGTCCCAAGATTGCCTTGGTAGCTTGAGGATTGTATGCCTGGAAAAGTCAGGGAGAGTGTCCTAGAGGATTTCTTGGCCAGCAATCAGAGGATGCCTCTTTCCTTGCCAGGACCTTCGTTTATTAATTGGTTCATTTTATAGGCAGTGAGTGAAAGATTCAGAACTCCAAGAGACACATGAGTCAAGGGCTTATCACCCATGTCCCTTTTAATTTGACTTGAGACTATAAGTCAGCTAACTGCACGGGTTTTTCAGTTCTCACCTGAAGTTTCTTTCCTTGAGTATTTAAAGAATATAAGCAGTCCTAGAGGTACACTGCCCCCTTCAGCATCCATGGGTTGAATTCCTTTTCCATCACGAACGCCTGGGATGACTAGCAGGGGTGATGGCCAGCTGCCACTTTCCCTTTCACAAGTGGCCCTCAGGTGCTGCCTCCATTTTTCAGCCCCAGGATTATCCAGTAGCAAGCATAGCAAAATCTTGACACAAAGGGAAGTCATGAGGACTGTAACATCTTCCTTTCCTTGTTAGGATGTAACTTAACACACTGGGCAGAAGCCTGCTTTTGTAGTGGCAGTCAGCCATGACCATTTTTTCTCAGAAAAAAAAAAGAAAACCCACCTCATGAAAGACCAAAGTGTAGGCCTGCTGGCAGGACTGCCCACAGGTCCCCAGACATGTTCCATTGCTTCAGTTCTTTACCTAAAATCAGTTTCGGATGGCTTCAGTTCTTGAGTGAATCCTAGTAACTGGCCTGAACTCAAGACAAATTGAAGAAAATGAGCCGATGTGAGCTTGGGTGACATCAAGTCCAACCGAGGCTGCTGGACTGGACTTTCAATCCAGCAGCTCAGAGAATCCCACTTAACAAGTGCTTCCTTGGTTTCTAATGTATACACTACTACCTTATTGGATTCATCTAATTTCTAACATGTAATGGGATATAACATTTTTCTTTAACTCAGGTTAACTGGGGTCTCCACAGCCTCTCAAAGAGACGCTACTGACACCTCAATCAGCATTTTTGGATAGATACCTGATACTGGAATGGTCAGAATGTTTGCTCTATCCACTGTACCTGCTATCTATTAAAGCTAGATCAGACATGTAGATATTTCACTTTAGCACAACTCTACAGGAATCCAAGTCAAGCCAGTTAGCTGAACCAGTATAGACTGGTGGAGTACACTGATGCTGACCAGCAGGCAGTCACACTGACGACTGGTGTTACTGGAAGTCGACTGACATCTTGAAGATCACGTCTAGACATTTTAACTTTACTTTTCACACACAGCTGGAGTTCTACAGATAACACATCGTGTGACTGAAGGGCAGTTTGAGTATTGTTATCTCTTACTAGCTTTAGTTACTAGTTTGACCAATCTACCAAGCAGACCATTCTGTCCAACAACAGCAGAATACTTATTATTCTTACATATTATATCCCAACACTTCTTTCCATTTATCTAAGTCTCAATGCATATTTTCGGTTTCTTTTGGCTACTTGTACCCCATCTACAGCTTCAGCTTTAGAGCAGAGTGGGTGGAGGGGGAGCCTGACTTACCATGGATAGATAATGTTGCTGGACTCATGCCTGTGGCGTTGCCAGCCTGTTCCCAAATGTCATCACTCAGAATGGAGCGTTTCCCACAGAGACAGGCATACCTGCTCCGCCCTATTCCAGAGTGACTCAGTTGTCAATAATAAAGAAATTTCAATGGTTGGATGACCTCTAAGCATTTTAATACGTCTTATCTCTCCTGAGAGAAGGAGAAGGAAATGGCAACCCAGTCCAGTGTTCTTGCCTGGAGAATCCCAGGGATGGGGGATCCTGGTAGGCTGCCGTCTACGGGGTTGCACAGAGTCGGACACGACTGCAATGACTTAGCAGCATCTCTCCTGAAGGAGTTTGGATTTAAGTGAACACTTAAAGGGATGAATTCGTTTTCTAATCATCTTCCTGGTTCTGCTCCCCAAAGGACTTGAGGGTGCAAAGGACCTTGCTTTTCTCTGTCTGGTGTTCCATTCTTAACCAGTGGTTTCATTGCCCAGACCTGAAGTATAAGAATTTTCATCATTCAGTGTATGAGCAAATACCTATTGAGTATTTTACCTGTTACAATTAGGAGTTGAAACATGTTGGATATACCTCAGTGTATACTTTTACTATTTTAGTACACAAGTTATTTACAGCAGTTTTAAGTTCACATCAAAATTCAGCAAAAAGCACCGTGTCGTTGCCCCTGCACTTCAGGTTCCCCCACTGTCAACAGCCGTGAACCTATACTGACATGCCACTATCACCCAGCACTCATCTGAAGTCTGTAGTTTACCTTAATCATACTTTGCATGATTTCAATCTTTTTAAATTTATTGAGAATTTACCTAATATGGGGGCTATCCTAGAGAATACTCCATGTACTCTTGAGAAGCATATGTATTCTGCTGTTGTTAGATGGAATGGTCTGGTTAGTAGGCTGGTCAAGGCCTCTGTTGCCTTATTGAGCTTATCATAAACATTATTGAAGAATTACAAATCAGTAAGAAAAGAACTAAGCAACAATAAAAATATGGATGAAAGATACTTTATAAAAGATATGCAAATGAACAATAGACTTGGGAGGAAAAGTCCATTTCACTGCCAAAGAGATGCAAAGTCAAAATAAGATAACCATTTATTTTTGCCTATCATGTTGACAAAAAAAAAAAAATTTAAGTGATTTACTCAGTGAATGCTGTGATGCTGCTGCTGCTGCTAAGTCGCTTCAGTTCTGTCTTACTCTGTGCGACCCCATAGACGGAAGCCCACCAGGCTCCACCATCCTTGGGATTCTCCAGGCAAGAACACTGGAGTGGGTTACTATTTCCTTCTCCAATGCATGAAAGTGAAAAGTGAAAGTGAAGTTGCTGAGTTGTGTCCTACTCTTCATGACCCCATGTACTGCAGCCCACCAGGCTCCTCCGTCCATGGGATTTTCCAGGCAAGAGTACTGGAGTGGGGTGCCATCACCTTCTCTGGAATGCTATGATAGAAACTGGTATAATCTTTCTAGGAAGTAATTTAGTAACATTTATCAAAAGCCTAGAAGTTTCATATTACTTTACCAAGTAGTTCCACTCCTGTGAATATATTCTAGAAGATACAGAAGTAAACAGAAATGTGAACAAAGATTTACATATAACAACATTTATTGTAGCAGTATTAATCATGAAAATTTTGGATATAAATTGTCCAACAATAAGATGAATATTTCAGTAAATTTTGGTACAAAGCAGAGGAGAAATGGCTAGTCAAATGATGATTTAAAAAACTTCAATGACAGAAAATTGCTTATTACTAATTGAGCTCAACTTATTGAAACGTGGCCTACAATAAAAAATACAGAAGATAAATGTTGACAAGGATGTGGAGAAATTGGCACCCTCTTACATTGGTGGTGGGAATGTAAAATTGTTCAACAGTTGTGGAAAACAAGTTTGGCAGTTCCTCAAAGATTTAAACATACAAATACCATAAAACTCAGCAATTCCATTCCTGAGTGTACCCAAGACAAATGAAAACATACATCCACACAGAAATTTGTACATGAATGTTTGTAGCACTATTTATAAAAGCCAAAAGGTGGGAAAAGACATAAACAGAAGAATGGACAACTGAATGGAATATTATTTAGCCATAAAAGGGACAAAGCACTGATACATGCTACAATGTCCATGAGTCTCAAAACATAAGTGAAAAAAATCAAGCACGAAAGGTCACATATTTTTATTGTTTTATATGAAATCTCCAGAATAAGGTAAATCCGTGGAGACAGCCAATTAGTCGTTGCCAGGGGTTGGGTGAAATGCAGATGGGAGTGCTTACTTTCAGGGTTAACAGGTGTTCTTCCAGAGTGAGAAAGTTTTTCAGAGAGAGGTGATCATTTGCACAACACTATGAATGTACTAATACTGAATTGTTCATATTTTAAAATAGTTAATTGTATGTTATGTGAATTTCCCTCAAAAAAGCCCCAAGCAACATAATTAAACACTTTCTGCCTTCTGACTCCACCTTCTCTCAAGAAAGAGAGTGTGGTAAACACCTCTCCAAGAAAACCGCCCCGAGCTAATGCTTTCCAACACAATGGTAGGTAGCCTTTGCAGTAACAGAATGAAGTTAAATCAATGGGAAGAGGTTAACCTGCTTTGTGGATGCCCACAGGCGTGAACCCTGGTGTGCGTTTGGTAAAAACACAAACCTCAGATTTAAAGTTTAGTCTGTTCGTTTCCAAGGCAAACCATTCAATATCACGATAATCCAAGTCTATGCCTTGACCAGTAATGCTGAAGAAGCTGAAGTTAAACAGTTCTATGAAGACCTACAAGACCTTCCAGAACTAACACCCCAAAAAAAGATGTCCTTTTCATTATAGGAGACTGGAATGCAAAAGTAGGAAGTCAAGAAACACCTGGAGTAACAGGCCAATTTGGCCTTGGACTATAGAATGAAGCAGGGCAAAGGCTAATAGAGTTCTGCCAAGAGAATACACTAGTCATAGCAAACACCCTCTTGCAACAACACAAGAGAAGACGCTACACATGGACATCATCAGATGGTCAACACTGAAATCAGATTGATTTTATTCTTTGCAGCCACAGATGGAGAGGCTCTATACAGTTAGCAAAAACAAGACCAGGAGCTGACTGTCGCTCAGATCATGAACTTCTTATTGCCAAATTCAGACTGAAATCGAAGAAAGTGGAGAAAACCACTAGACCATTCAGGTATGACCTANTTCCTGGCAGAGCGGGGTCCCGGCACCGCGGCCCTCGGGTTTTGTTTGGGTCCTGGGTGGAGGGCCCGGGTGCCGGGGCCCAGGTGGCGCCTCGCTAGCGGGAGAGGGAGCGGGATCACCGGCCCGGAGAGAGGTGAGGGGCTCTGCGTGGAGTGCGGGCCCCGGCCCCGCCCCCTTCTCAGCCCTCGGCGGCCCGCAGCCCCTCTGGAAGCCCACTCGGCTAGGCCACCCCGCCCCTCGCCCAGGCTGGTCCCGCCCCGCCCCCACTTCTGTGGCCTCACCTAAGCCCTGCCTTGTAGCTTCCCTCGAGTGTGAGTCCGCCCCTACCCATCCCAAGCCAACAAGCCGGGGCAAGCTCGGTCCTGGTGTGAGGGTCCTTCGGAGTTGTGGGTCGAGAAGCCATCCCCCGTCCCCAAGTAGGTCTCTATGGGCCACTTTTGTCTAGAGATGCTCAGAATACCCATTACTGACCCACAGCTAGCAGAATATCTTTTTCAGGGGCCTCGGTGCTTAGGGGGGCGGTGTGGAATAGACTTGTACCCTTAGGGGATTTAAGTTGCAGTCTCCATGTGAGCAGGTGGCTTCTGCCAGTTAACTTTGGCTTGGCAAAGGCCACATGTCTAGTTTTCTTTCATAATTAATAGGCATGGGGTAATAATAATGAAAAAGAACCAGCCCTTTCAGGGCTCAGGGAGCAGCAGAAAAATCCCGGGTCAGTACCTGTGAAAGCAGAGGAGTGGAGAGAGAGAGCTGTCCACCTCAAGTTAGAAACTTGGTTCTTTCCCTTCTGGTCTTCTCCAGAGCAGAGAGCCAGTCTAGGAACTGGAGGTCCAGAGTGGCCCATCTTTCAAGTAGGCGTTATGTTGTAGTTGGTGTATCATGGCTAGATTTGGGCAGTTGGACCTCTCTATCTTCTCTCAGGGCTGCAAAGAAGCTTAGAGTCTAGTGTTTCTCAACATACTTAAGTCACTGAGTATTTCACTTTGGAATAGCCACACTGTAGTAAAATAGGGTCCTTTGAAGTCAGTTATAATGCTTAGTGTGGGGACAGAATATTGCTTATTCTTAGTCATTGCTGGAGGGCCACATGTACCTTTTTTAAAGGGGAAGAGAGCCTCTTCTTATGGTACTCCCTTAGAAGAGCTCTCATTTACCCAGCGATACCCAAAGAACACGTTTTCATTTTTCTTCCATCTCCTGCCTACCCCACATTTTTCCCAGCTCTCAGGGCCTGAGTGGTGCAGGAGGATGCTTTCCCAGCCCCACCATGGAGCTGCGCTGTGGGGGATTGCTGTTCAGTTCTCGCTTTGATTCAGGGAACCTAGCCCATGTGGAGAAGGTGGAATCTGTGTCTAATGATGGGGAAGGAGTAGTGGGTGGGGCATCAGCCTCCACCAGCAGCATTGCCGCTTCTCCTGACTATGAATTCAATGTGTGGACCCGACCAGACTGTGCTGAAACGGAATTTGAGAATGGGAACAGGTAAGAAGAAAGTAATGGAGGGTGGAAGAAGGAAGAGAGGTGGGCCCTGCGTCTTCTGTTAGCCCTTTGAGAGTTCGTGCCAGCACACCACCCTTCCTCTCCCACCCTATTCCCCTCATTCTCTACCCAGTAGCCCTTTCTCAGTTTGGCTTGTTCCAGTCCCCCCCTCCACCCCTTGCCCCCCCACATAGCCCCTCTCCAACCCTCCTCTGTAGAATGATGTGTCTCTCCTACTCTGGCCCTCAGGTCATGGTTCTACTTCAGCGTCCGAGGAGGAGCTCCAGGGAAACTCATCAAGATCAATATCATGAACATGAACAAGCAAAGCAAGCTGTATTCCCAGGNCCACATAGCCCCTCTCCAACCCTCCTCTGTAGAATGATGTGTCTCTCCTACTCTGGCCCTCAGGTCATGGTTCTACTTCAGCGTCCGAGGAGGAGCTCCAGGGAAACTCATCAAGATCAATATCATGAACATGAACAAGCAAAGCAAGCTGTATTCCCAGGGCATGGCTCCTTTTGTGCGTACACTGCCCACTCGGCCACGCTGGGAACGCATTCGAGACCGGCCCACCTTTGAGGTAAATTTTCCATGAGGAGGAAAGACAGACTTAGGTCCCTCTGGTGCCAGCTGGAGTCCATGATAAGCCCCTGCCTCAGGAAGCCCAGAAGGGGCTGGTTGTCACGGCGTGTTGCAGAGAGACGGGTCTTGGTAATAGTGATGAGGGTGTGAGGTCAGCTCCTGGTGGACGACCCAGTAGGCTCTTGGTTCTGACACCAATGGCCTGTTGCCCCTCCCTCTTCCTCCTCTGCTCCTCAGATGACAGAGACGCAGTTTGTGTTATCCTTCATTCACCGTTTCGTGGAAGGCCGTGGGGCTACCACCTTCTTCGCCTTCTGCTACCCGTTCTCCTACAGTGACTGCCAGGATTTGCTAAGCCAGCTAGACCAGCGCTTTCTGGAGAACAGCCCTACCCACAGCAGGTGCTGACCCCATTCTTTTCCTGCCCTGTAGTCCTAGACCGCAGAGCACCTCTGCTACTCTTGGAGCTTGCCCTCAGAGCCCTGACCCCAAACCTCATCTGTTCTTTCCTCTGTACAGCATGTGGGACTTCGGGTACCCCTGACAGATATTTCTGTGTGACCTTGACCTCGGCATCCCACCATCCACTCATCACCTGCCTACTTCAAGTCTCTTGATATCCCAGCTCCCATCAGTCACCCAGAATTTAGCCAGCACTGCCACTGCGCAGCACACATTTGTTTTTTCCTGCTCCAAGAGAGGCCACCTCTCTGTGTCTATGCAAAGTAGTCTACCTTAGGGCACCATAAACTGGGGAATAAAACTGTAACTTCATCCTGTCCTCTTCCCAGCATTCTGACAGTGTAGCTGCTGCTAAGTTGCTTCAGTCGTGTCTGACTGTGCAACCCCATAGACAGCAGCCCACCAGGCTCCCCTGTCCCTGGAATCCTCCAGGCACAAATATTGGAATGGGTTGCCATTTTCTTCTCCATTGACAATGTAGACCCAACCCAAATCCTCAGGCTCATTTAACACTGTGAGGGACTAGAAGGCCCTAAAGGTTATGGTGAAGGACCAAATCCTACAAATCCTGGGCTGGTGACCATGCCCACTGATTGCTAGGGCTTCAGGGACTTCTGGCTTCATGACTTTCACACCTACAGCCCCCTGGATACCATCTATTACCACCGGGAGACCCTCTGCTACTCTCTGGATGGACTTCGTGTAGATCTACTGACGATCAGTTCCTGCCACGGGCTTCGAGAAGATCGAGAGCCCCGTCTAGAGCAGCTATTTCCTGATGCCAGCACCCCCCGGCCATTCTGTTTCACAGGCAAGAGAGTGAGTAGAAATAGCATATAAAGGTAGTACCCTGGCCTTGGCCCAGTCCCAGGCACCGCTGTTAGGTTGAGGCCATATTATCCCTTGGCCCCATGGACACGACCTCAGCCTGCGTTCTGAGGCAGGTGTGACAGCTCCTATTCCAGTTGCATACTCAACCAGCTGGAAATCCAATGGCTGTTTCCATCTCGTCCCACCGCCATCCCCGCATGGTTACCCTGGTATGTAGAGCAATGACCTAATAACTGCTCTCCTCTTCACCTCAGATATTCTTCTTAAGCAGTAGGGTACACCCCGGGGAGACTCCATCTAGCTTTGTCTTCAACGGTTTTCTGGACTTCATTCTTCGACCTGATGACCCCCGGGCCCAAACCCTACGTCGCCTGTTTGTCTTTAAGCTGATTCCCATGTTGAACCCTGATGGGGTCGTCCGGGGTCACTACCGGTAAGAGGCGTGCCCAGCCACATGGATTGATCCCAGTCCCCTTATAACCTGGATCTCAGTGGCAGCTGTTAGCCTCATATGTAGTATCTGTGTTCCCAGTCCTCTTGCACCCTAACACAGGCAAGTCCCTGTGATCATCCAGTGAGCCGAGAACAAATACGATCCCATCCAGTGGCACTTTCTAGGGGAGTAAAGCCAGCATATCCATAGGTGCATCTGGGTAGAGGGAGCTGTCTTTTAGCTTTCTGTAGGAGGGATAACAGCTGACCAGGGAGAGGGCCAGCATCAGTTCTGTCTTTCCTGTTGCAGCTTCAGCCTCTCGTTTCATAAGTCAGTTTCCTTTCCATCTGCGACGTCTCCTTCGCTGGCCCAGCCCTCAAGCCCCTGCTTTGGTCCTTGTCTCCCTGCAGCACAGACTCGCGTGGAGTGAATCTGAACCGTCAGTACCTGAAGCCTGATGCAGTCTTGCACCCGGCCATCTATGGGGCTAAAGCTGTGCTTCTCTACCACCACGTGCATTCCCGGCTGAACTCCCAGAGTCCCTCTGAGCACCAGCACAGTTCCCATCTCCCTCCTGATACTCCCCTCCCTGACCCTGAGAAAGCTGACAGTCTCCAAAACAGAGCTCACCTTGGGCGCTCATCCAGCGGGGATAAACCTGAGGCGTGGACACAGACTGAGGCAGCCGAGCAGAAGCCCAACAGTGTGTGGATTACGCCACAGGAGTCAGCTGAGGTGGAACAGCCGGCCCCCGATGCCATCCCCCCCAGAGAGAGCGGTGTTGCTTACTACGTGGACCTGCACGGACACGCTTCCAAAAGGGGCTGCTTCATGTATGGAAACAGCTTTAGTGACGAGAACACCCAGGTGGGAATCTGCATAATGTCATGTGAGTGTGGGGAGTGTTGCAAGTCAGGAGATGAAGTTCAGGCCATGAACGGAGGGAAGAGGGCCTTCTGGTAGGAAGGCCTGGGGCTGGCAAGAGGCAGCTTATTCTGAGCAAGTTCCAGGGGCCAAGAAGGGGCAGCACCTCATTGTGTTACATCATGACCTCTGAAAGGTCAAGCTACTAGCATCATAGTTTTTCTAGAGTTTCGAACACCAGGGGAGAAGGAGAATTTTATATTATCAGAGAGAAGGGCTTAAAAAGAGGTAGAGTCATATCTTCTCAATACCTAGAAATATTGTCAAACATTCAGTGAGGATGTAAGCAATGCTGACTTCTGCTGATGGTTCTGAAGGTGTCTGTCTGTGTGAAGGCACATGACCCCAAACTAGGCATCTCTTCCTTGCCCCATCCTTTCTTTCTGCCTCTCCTTCTGAGTTGCCTTTTTCCTCACCCAAACAGGTGGAAAATATGCTGTATCCAAAGCTCATCTCCTTGAACTCAGCCCACTTTGACTTCCAGGGCTGCAATTTCTCAGAGAAGAACATGTATGCCCGAGACCGCAGAGATGGCCAGTCTAAAGAGGGAAGCGGCCGGGTTGCAATCTACAAAGCCTCAGGGATAATCCACAGGTTGGGTGGAAACTGAGATACAGTGGACAAAATAGCTGCCCAAAGAAAACAATAACCCAGTGTAGGGTGTGTGAGGGGCAGGGGATGGATGAAGTCTTCCCAAAGGACAGAGTCACAGTTTGTGTGGTTGTCTTTAGTCTGGGACACCACCTCTTGGGGGACCTTTCTTCTGTGATGAAGTGCCAGGGTCAGTTGCTAGTTGCTGGGGATCAGCCCTTTCTATTTGTGCACTCTACCCCAGCTGATTCTCTCGTAGACCACCTAGTCTGTCCCCCATGGTTCTGTCCAGATTCTGTCTGATAAAGGTCTCCGTGTCTTAGCTACACACTTGAATGCAACTACAACACTGGACGCTCAGTAAACAGCATCCCTGCTGCCTGCCATGACAACGGGCGTGCCAGCCCTCCTCCCCCGCCGGCCTTCCCTTCCAGATACACTGTGGAACTGTTTGAGCAGGTACGAATGCAGGGGATGAGTGGGGAAAGGGAAACCTCACAGTCTGGAAAGGCCTTCACCTCTGCCACCTGACTCTCAGGTCCTCTGAGGCAAGGCTCACCACTGTCACCGTCTCACCTCTCAGCCATGGTGGTGGTTTTCCTCAGTTAATAGGCACCAGGCCTCTGACTGTAAAGGTATCGGGATGAATGGGCACTACTCTGACCCCCAGCCCTGCCATAGAGACTCCTAGCACAGCTGAGTCACATTCTTTGCCTGTGAGCTTATCTTCCCCCTTCTATTGGATTGGTTCCCTCGTGAGTTCAAAGCACCCCTTCTACAGAGGTCCTGATGATCCCGGTGTCCTGGGGCACATGAGAGGAACAGAAACAACTGTGGGTTATAGGAGAGATCCCAGTGCCTTCTGCTGGTAGAACTCCTGCCTGAGGCCATCCCGAAAGTCCACCTGCCCCTGCTCATAATGGACGAGGGCCCCAGACGGGCAGCAACTGAGGGGACAGCCCTAAATCCACTTTGCAGTAAACAGCCTGAACACCACAGTTGACACAGTCATTGAGCAAATGTGAGGCCGGCCTCTCCTTCCCTTCCAGTGGGCTGTGCATCCCAAGCCAACACAGCACCCATGTATGGAAACAGCTTCCTGGGTTGGAAGACCAAGACACTGAGCTAAATTGGACTCCCCACAGGTGGGACGAGCTATGGCCATTGCAGCTCTGGACATGGCGGAGTGCAACCCGTGGCCCCGAATCGTGCTGTCAGAGCACAGCAGCCTAACAAACCTCCGGGCCTGGATGCTGAAACACGTGCGCAGCAGCCGAGGCCTGAGCACCACTGTGAACATGAGCGTCGGCAAGAAGAGAGGCTCTCGAACTCCACCCAGAAGTAACAAGTAAGACAAGCAGCGAGGAGGGAGAGGCTGGGGCACTGGAACAGGGCTCTAGAGCAAAGAGTTCCAAGGAATTTGTGTGATTCTCAACTTCCAAAAGAACCATGTGGTGAATGGTTCCAGGGTGAATTCAGATTAGGAAGGTTAGTGCATTTTTCGGAGAATGGGATCCTCTTCTCGTTTATGTAGCACTACATACTTCCGACATGTCGGAAAAGCAGGTTAGGGGATTCCTGCTCCAGAGCTCAAAATCAAGTAGAACTAGGGTGGGGGTCCCCAGGGGTGGGTCTCACCTTCCTGTAGTTGTGAATGTCTTGAGACCCAGGGCACCACCAGGGTGACAGTGGGGACCTCACTGGGAGTTAAAGCTGCCCAGGGCCAGCCCACATGGCTCTTAGTATATTCTCAGCAGGAGCATGCATGTGTGAACAAGGGCCCCAGGCAGCCTGAGATGCCCTCATCCGTGGACAGAGATTCCTCCCTGCCACCTCAGAATGAGTCCCTGAGACTTTTCACCACAGAGCTGACGCTCTCCTGGGCATCAGGGAGGATGGTGCAAGACAACCTCCTGACCCAGGATTAATTGGTGTCTGCTTCTTGCAGCGGACTGCCTGTTTCCTGCTCTGAAAACACCTTGAGCCGTGCGCGAAGTTTTAGTACTGGCACAAGTGCTGGTGGCAGCAGCAGCAGCCAGCAAAATTCTCCACAGATGAAGAACTCCCCCAGCTTTCCTTTTCATGGCAGCCGGCCTGCGGGGCTGCCAGGCCTGGGCTCTAGCACCCAAAAGGTCAGCCACCGGGTGCTAGGCCCCGTCAGAGGTAAGCTAGTCTGGGAGCCCCTGCAACAGGTGTTTGGTTGTTTGGGGCATTGCTGGGGGAAGTGAGAGCTTGAAGATGCACACTCGGCCTGGGACCAAGGGGTGAATCAATAAAATTAGTTTGTAGCAGAATCTGCAGCCTCTTCTGCGACCTTGGTGTTCCCTGCGGCACGAGCTCCAGATGGTACTGTGTGGCAGAGACGGGAGTCCGGGGTCTTGGGTTTCAGCAACTGCTGGGAGGCAGGAAGTGCCCAAGGAAGAATCACTGGCCAGAGCAGGGTCACGCTGAGACATGAAGCCTCCACGCCAAGGACAGAGTTGGTCTGTCTTGGGAGCAGGAAGGATAAGGAGGTTTCCTCACAGTCAGTCACAGCACCATGCAGAGATCCTACCCAGGGTGTCTATGGCTGAACTTGTTCCTGGCTTCAGACCCTGTTCAGAAAGTATTGGAAGGATGCCAGCTTTTCCAAAGAAACATGGAACAACTACAAACAGCTTCTGTACTAGGCTCACAATCCAGCCCCTTCCAGCGGTAGCCACAGTCCCTCTCAACTGTGCCCCTAGGTTTGGCCATTAAGACCCTGATTGACCAGAAACAGGTGGGCCTTTAAGGAAAAAGAAGAGGAAGGGACTTCAGAGTTGTTCCTTGGGAGTCACCTGGACTGGAGTAGGGCGACTGTTACAGTGCTATTCCTGGAACTAACACTAGATCAGAAATCAACATTGTATGTGGCTTCTGGGCTACAGCAGTCTGGCCAGAGTATAGAGGTTTATACACTAGAAACTGAGCTTTGCTGGTCTTCAAGCTGCACTTGTCCTTGTCAGCACTTCACAGCTGCTCAGCTTGCAACAAAGCTTTTGGTGCAGAGCAGAAACATGCCCTGGCGTCATTGGCTGTGGAAATGACCACTAATTAGAGCAACCACAGGAGAGAGAGCAGTGGTCCTCAGCAGCTTTGACCAATAAGATGTTGTCCCTGGCAGACCCCACAGTTACCTTCTGCTTAGGTTCCAAGCCCCACTCAGAAAATCTGTATTCACTGAGAAAGGACAATTTTGTACACTTGAGTATTAAAGCAGTAATAATGCCTTATATTTAAATAGCATTAAACAGTGAACAAAA
Source organism: Neotragus moschatus (assembly GCA_006410615.1). Lineage (NCBI taxonomy): Eukaryota > Metazoa > Chordata > Mammalia > Artiodactyla > Bovidae > Neotragus > Neotragus moschatus. Next base: position 1,909,917 of record SJYA01001716.1, on the reverse strand, counting down.
TAGTACTGCATATTTATTTCATTTAATCCTTACAAGGACCCTGAAGATAGGTGGTATTTCTATTTTTCTAATGAGGAACCTGAGGGTGCTGAAGGTTCAGTGGTCCAAGGTTGCACAGCTATTAAGTGGTAGTTATTTGAACTTATGTCTTTTTGCCTTCTGGCTTACTTGAGTTTCCTGTCTTAAATCTGGATACTTTTTCTTCTTTTAATTTCTTTTCCTCTTAACTCATAGAAGGAATATGAACCCTAAATCTTCTTCCCTGACTACAAAGGAGAAACAGTAAAGAGCCTTTTCTAGGTCATTACTGGAGGATTCTAGGCAGTTTTTAGTCAATATTTTATTAATATCTTCCCTACTCCACCCTCCCACCCCAATGTAGAGTGCTATATTAAGCTCCTTGAGTGAAAAACATATTCTGTTTCTTTGTTATTTCCCCCAAATAACTAATAAAAAATAGGCAGTCAGTACAAAGTAATTGCTAGTGGACTGACTCAAAACTTCTTAAGGGACACAGGGCTGTAAACACAGCAGAAAAGTCCACTGTAGGCAAGGAACGCGGGGAGCCACTGTTGTAGATAAACACAAGAGTGATCACACAAAGGATGATCAGCTGAGAAGTGATTTTGAGGAATGGGTGTGGTTTATGGTTTAATAAGAACACTCCAGAGATGAGGGTGATAGCCAGGACCAGCGCTATGTGTAGAGAGGACGACAAGCAGGCACACTAGCTGATTCGAAGAGCAAATCCTTCCCTGTGGAAATCAGGAAGAAAGGTGGGAAGAAGCTGAAATGTCTCGAAAACAAAAGATTATGTGTTAACAAAGACAATATGGCAGTGACTGTGTTTCTCATGATGGGAACAAAAGATCTGCTTAAGCAAGATGTCTGTGAACTGTTTATATAGAAATCAGGCAGGGATGGGAGATTGGGTCCTTGCAGTAGTTTATACATGAGATGACGAGTGCCTGTACCAGGGTCTATGAAGGTATATAATAGAAACAAATGGAGGGATTCAGTGGTGGTGGAAGAGAAAGACTAAGAAAGCTTCATGGCTACAAGCTAAAGGAGTATGTCATGATGACATTAAGACATTGTTGAAGAAGAGTGCTGTTTGTCTATTTTAGACATGCTTGGGTATCACGAGCTAGCTATATGGAGATGTCCTACAGGCAGAAAAAGGATTCCCTAGTGGCTCAGCTGGTAAAGAATCTGCCCACAGTGCAGGGGACCTGGGTTCAATCCCTGGGTTTGAAAGATCCCCTGGAGAAGGTAATGGCTACCCATTCCAGTATTCTGGCCTGCAGAATTCCATGGACTATGTAATCCATGGGGTCACAAAGAGTCGGACACAACTGAGTGTCTTTCACAAGCAGAAAAAGGGCCAAAATGCAGAAAGGTGAAATCAAGGTTGTATCTTAAGAGTCCTCCACATACAGGTGTAGGTGAAACCAAGTGAGAAGCTATATTCCCCCAGGTAAATTAGCAGCAGCAGCAGCAGCAAATGACCTTAGAAGCAGAAAGAGAGCTGGTTTGAGAATCAGGACACCCTGTGGACTTGCATAAATATTTGTAGGAACAAGAAACTATCTCTGAATTTAAGAGGTCAGGAAGATTGCTAATAATGCCAGACAGGAATACTGTAAGGAGCTCAAAGAGCAGACCCAGAGATCTTGACTCCTGTGTTCTCGAACTGAGGATTTGCTGTTGCTCCAGTTTTTGCCACTTCTATCTCAAAGGCCCTGATAAGACTCCAGGATGGGAGACTGGCCTTGGCTTGGGATAGGGACCTCTGGTGCATACTGTGGTACTGGACTTGGCATCTTCAACTCACGTTGGGAAAACTTCTTCATTTTGTCCTGTGCTGTAGCTTTGTGACATCTCCTGGTTCCACACACCTGGCTCTGGGCCCTCGCCACATCTAGCCATCCTTTGTCTTCCAAGATAAGAAAACCATGACCCTCATCTCTGAGATCTAACAAAAAGCATCTGTAAATACACCTTCCAAATCCCCAAACTGGGATTGCTGAAGGTTTTTTTTACTTATAAACTTATTTTTAAGAAAATTCCCACTAATGCATAAAAAATATCCCATGTAACTGTAGGTTAATGGCAGTCCTTTATTGGCTAGAACACAACATGAGGTTGGGCTACCTAGAAAACTTCAGACAAGATTTAGGTATCCCAGCCAGCAGCTTAAGGCAGGGCCTCAGGGAACTAACTAGTCTGGCTGGGCCAGTCCTCAGAGGCTGGGGGATGCCATTTTAGAAGCCCCAAAGTAGCCAACTCAGGGTGAATAGAAATGTTGCGGGGGCAGGAGGCTGAAAGAGCCTGAGTAGGCCTTGCCTCCCAGCACCACCCTGGCTATAGTGCCAGATCACTGGGGAATAGCTAATGTCATTGCTGATGAAGTGGGCAGTTTAGTGGTGTGAAAGCAGAGGCAGACAGTTCAGAGGACCTGCTGGGTAAAGGGCGGAGAATAAACAAGCTCCTCCTCCTGCTGGCTATGCATTCATGAAAACAAGGCTGGGGGCGGGGCTGGGGGTGGAGAGAGACACCAGCAAGGTGCCCAGGACACATGACTGAAGAAGGCACTTGCTCTCAGGATCAGGCAAGGACCTGGACCTCCCTAAACTGCACCCGGGGCGCTCCCCTTCCAGCCTACACAGCAGGCTACTGGTGTAAAGACCAGGCAGGGGCTTAAGAGTAAAGCAGGGAGCCTTCAGCCATCAGCCTACCATGGCCACTCTAATCCATCCCAGCTCTAGCACTTAAAGCTGAGATTACCAGAACTCTTTCCTGGCCTCCGTGATGCCTTGTCTCAGCTGGTTGGCAGCTGGTGGAGCACCTCAAGGCCAATGATAAGTAGAGGTTCCTTTGAGAAGTGAGTCAAAGGACATAGGAAGCCTCCAGGCCTCCAGCTCCATCACCACTTTTACCTTTTCCCATGAAAACAAGTTTCATGTTAAATAGCCATATGCCCTTAGACTAAAACTTACCTGATGGCACGAAGTGTTTCCTAACACGTTTATTCCCTTATCACCTAGCAACACGCTTGGCACTTATTAGATGATTTCCAAATATTTGTTGAACAAATAAAAGGCAAGAAGCTGGGAGGTGAATGGAGGCTTGCCTGCCTATCCACCCCTCAAAGTGCATTAATCAGGTCTGTGATCGTCCTAGGGATCCAGTGAGACCTGAGTGCTACTTGGAGGGACAGTTCTAAAGATGTCTGGGGAAAGTGGGGATGATGCCAGACCTAGGCAAAGGGTACACAACTGCTCCAGAATTGTGAGCCCTCAGAATATCCATTCTGACTCACACAGTGGTGAGATGCAGTCTAGCTCTGCATCTCGGGCCTCTGCCCAGGACTGACCTGCCACTCCAGATGGAACCTTGGGGCTGATGACCATGCTGCACCCTCTCGGAACTGGTCACAGATGCACAGCTGGTTCCATCACCACTTGTGCTCAGCCTTAAGCTGCCATTTCTATAGTTTAGAACCAAGAAGAGTTGGAGCTCCTCCTTTTAATTCTTGTCACAGTGATACTGGATAAGCCTGGATGACACCAGGGCCCAGAAGTCAAAACACGAGAAGCTGGGCTGTGTGCTTACGCTGCCAGATTTACAAGCAGGCCCTGCCACATCTTAAGACAGGCTTTTAAGTGATGACGTGCTACCTTTAAATGCCTCCGATTTTTCAGATCAGGCCTCTCTCCTAAACCAAACTTGTTTCCTATCCTGAAACTCTCTTTAGTGGCAGGATTCCAGNGAATTCCATGGACTATGTAATCCATGGGGTCACAAAGAGTCGGACACAACTGAGTGTCTTTCACAAGCAGAAAAAGGGCCAAAATGCAGAAAGGTGAAATCAAGGTTGTATCTTAAGAGTCCTCCACATACAGGTGTAGGTGAAACCAAGTGAGAAGCTATATTCCCCCAGGTAAATTAGCAGCAGCAGCAGCAGCAAATGACCTTAGAAGCAGAAAGAGAGCTGGTTTGAGAATCAGGACACCCTGTGGACTTGCATAAATATTTGTAGGAACAAGAAACTATCTCTGAATTTAAGAGGTCAGGAAGATTGCTAATAATGCCAGACAGGAATACTGTAAGGAGCTCAAAGAGCAGACCCAGAGATCTTGACTCCTGTGTTCTCGAACTGAGGATTTGCTGTTGCTCCAGTTTTTGCCACTTCTATCTCAAAGGCCCTGATAAGACTCCAGGATGGGAGACTGGCCTTGGCTTGGGATAGGGACCTCTGGTGCATACTGTGGTACTGGACTTGGCATCTTCAACTCACGTTGGGAAAACTTCTTCATTTTGTCCTGTGCTGTAGCTTTGTGACATCTCCTGGTTCCACACACCTGGCTCTGGGCCCTCGCCACATCTAGCCATCCTTTGTCTTCCAAGATAAGAAAACCATGACCCTCATCTCTGAGATCTAACAAAAAGCATCTGTAAATACACCTTCCAAATCCCCAAACTGGGATTGCTGAAGGTTTTTTTTACTTATAAACTTATTTTTAAGAAAATTCCCACTAATGCATAAAAAATATCCCATGTAACTGTAGGTTAATGGCAGTCCTTTATTGGCTAGAACACAACATGAGGTTGGGCTACCTAGAAAACTTCAGACAAGATTTAGGTATCCCAGCCAGCAGCTTAAGGCAGGGCCTCAGGGAACTAACTAGTCTGGCTGGGCCAGTCCTCAGAGGCTGGGGGATGCCACTTTAGAAGCCCCAAAGTAGCCAACTCAGGGTGAATAGAAATGTTGCGGGGGCAGGAGGCTGAAAGAGCCTGAGTAGGCCTTGCCTCCCAGCACCACCCTGGCTATAGTGCCAGATCACTGGGGAATAGCTAATGTCATTGCTGATGAAGTGGGCAGTTTAGTGGTGTGAAAGCAGAGGCAGACAGTTCAGAGGACCTGCTGGGTAAAGGGCGGAGAATAAACAAGCTCCTCCTCCTGCTGGCTATGCATTCATGAAAACAAGGCTGGGGGCGGGGCTGGGGGTGGAGAGAGACACCAGCAAGGTGCCCAGGACACATGACTGAAGAAGGCACTTGCTCTCAGGATCAGGCAAGGACCTGGACCTCCCTAAACTGCACCCGGGGCGCTCCCCTTCCAGCCTACACAGCAGGCTACTGGTGTAAAGACCAGGCAGGGGCTTAAGAGTAAAGCAGGGAGCCTTCAGCCATCAGCCTACCATGGCCACTCTAATCCATCCCAGCTCTAGCACTTAAAGCTGAGATTACCAGAACTCTTTCCTGGCCTCCGTGATGCCTTGTCTCAGCTGGTTGGCAGCTGGTGGAGCACCTCAAGGCCAATGATAAGTAGAGGTTCCTTTGAGAAGTGAGTCAAAGGACATAGGAAGCCTCCAGGCCTCCAGCTCCATCACCACTTTTACCTTTTCCCATGAAAACAAGTTTCATGTTAAATAGCCATATGCCCTTAGACTAAAACTTACCTGATGGCACGAAGTGTTTCCTAACACGTTTATTCCCTTATCACCTAGCAACACGCTTGGCACTTATTAGATGATTTCCAAATATTTGTTGAACAAATAAAAGGCAAGAAGCTGGGAGGTGAATGGAGGCTTGCCTGCCTATCCACCCCTCAAAGTGCATTAATCAGGTCTGTGATCGTCCTAGGGATCCAGTGAGACCTGAGTGCTACTTGGAGGGACAGTTCTAAAGATGTCTGGGGAAAGTGGGGATGATGCCAGACCTAGGCAAAGGGTACACAACTGCTCCAGAATTGTGAGCCCTCAGAATATCCATTCTGACTCACACAGTGGTGAGATGCAGTCTAGCTCTGCATCTCGGGCCTCTGCCCAGGACTGACCTGCCACTCCAGATGGAACCTTGGGGCTGATGACCATGCTGCACCCTCTCGGAACTGGTCACAGATGCACAGCTGGTTCCATCACCACTTGTGCTCAGCCTTAAGCTGCCATTTCTATAGTTTAGAACCAAGAAGAGTTGGAGCTCCTCCTTTTAATTCTTGTCACAGTGATACTGGATAAGCCTGGATGACACCAGGGCCCAGAAGTCAAAACACGAGAAGCTGGGCTGTGTGCTTACGCTGCCAGATTTACAAGCAGGCCCTGCCACATCTTAAGACAGGCTTTTAAGTGATGACGTGCTACCTTTAAATGCCTCCGATTTTTCAGATCAGGCCTCTCTCCTAAACCAAACTTGTTTCCTATCCTGAAACTCTCTTTAGTGGCAGGATTCCAGGGATGTATCCTTAATATCTTTCCCTTGATTCTTACATTTCACTTGGCATTTTTTATATCATTTGCCCATTTTGCTTTGTATCTTCTTGAGTGTCACTTGGCTCCTTACTGGAACCTACAAACATCCCAGAGGCCTTCACTCTCTTGCTTGCACTCTTTTATCCTTTCCTGGGGTAGGGTGAAGCTTCATCCCCTAACATGGTTCCAACATCCTTCTGTGTCATATCATCTATTTCTTGCTGTTTCTCCCTCTGTCATAAAGTTCATTATCTGAAGTGACCCAAGTGCACTGCCACTTGACATCACCTTGAAATCCCTGTTTTAACTGAAGCCATTACCAAGGTCTAGGCTGTGCAGCATCTCTCGAGTCTTTGGAGGTGGATAATGTTTCAAGTTATTTAACTGTGGCCATGAGTCCCTGACTTCGGTTGTTTTGTTGGCATCACTGTGCCAACTCTTACTACCTCCTAAGGTCTGGTTGTTTTTGACTCCTGTCTGTGGTCTTATACTCTAATTGGTACCCAGCATCTCGGCAACCTCCTCAAAGCTAGAGTAACCTCCTTCTGAGATCTCTCCCTTTCTTCTCGTCCTTTTTCATACAAGTATCAGTTTTTTAAAATTTGGTTTGGGAACGTTCCAAAAGTACCCTTGTCACTGCTAGTGCAGTCAGACAAGATAAAACTGTTACCTACTTCCTACTTTTTACATGAGGCTTTTTACACGTAACACATGTTGCTTTGTCAGAAGTCAGCTGGCATCCTGTAACCAGCATCAAATTCAGCTCCACAGAAGTTAATGGCTCATTTGGTTTGAGAACATTTGGTACCTGCTATTCCCCTATGATGAGGAGGGACCTGCCATGCCTGAGCACCTCCCTGCCCCTTCTCATCACCATCTACCCAACTGGGACCCCACCTTTCAGAATCTGTAGCAGTGAGGCTCTAGCCACAAAGAAGGGACCAAGAGAGCTGCCCTATAAGAGTATAACCATATGCCCTTAGACAGGGATTGTTGAGTCAGCTCATGGTCTGCAGTGAGTGTCTGCTATCCAGGCAAACAAAATATTTAAGGTCTTTGTTTTTCCAGGCAGTATTTTACAGGCCCTGAGATACAGTGTTGGAAACATAGTGTTGGAAAAGACCAGGTCCCTACCCTCACTCAAAGTTTCGATTAGAATATTAGCTAACATTTACTGAGTGCTTACTATGTGCCAGGCACTGTTATAAGTACTTTACATACACTAACATTTAGTTAAGGAGACAGAAACCATAAACAGTTACTTGCCGAGGGAACAAAGAACAATTAAAGAAAAGAGACAATTAATTTTACTATTAATGGTCAGGGAGGCTTTCATAGAGGTAACATTTGAGATGGGACGTATAAGATGTCCAGAGTTCACTGGAAGAAGAAACAGGCATTGCAGAGGAACAGCATAGCCAGTAGCCACAGAGGCTACAGCAGAGGATCAAGTCAGCATCCTACTGAGGGTGTGTAAACTGGACCCACAGTAGGTGGGGCTTTGAATGCCATGTTCAAACGCTTGAACTTTTTATCCTGTAAAAGACCTTTAGCATCTCCCCCTTGTCTGAGCCAAAATGTGTTTTGATCAGGTGTGTATTCTAGAATAATAATTTCTGGCACCTGTGTGAAGGATGGATTATAAAGGAAATAGACTCAAGCTACGGAACCCAGTGGAGAATATTTTTTTAAAAGCCAGGGTAAGAGAGATAAAGATTGTATCTGGACACTGGTAATGGCCAAGGTGAATAAAGGGGGAATTCAAGAGAAGGCAGTTAGTGAACTGTCCCGTTTTGGGTTAAATACAAATCTAAATGTGAAGGAGTCAAAAGATGAAACAGTAGTTTCTAGCAGATTTTTCACCAGGATAGGGAGAAAAGAAAGGAAGCAAGGGGTCATAAGACACTGCTAGATAGAAACAACCAGTAGACATTTAGAACTGCAGCTCAGGAAAAAAGGACGAGAGGGAGACTTAGTTTTGACCACATAGAGCAGGAGAGAAGGATAAAATGGTGAAGGATACTGGCATTTAGGGACGGACAAGTAGTTGAAGAGGGGCATTTAGAGGGAAGAGAAAAAGCCAAGCTCAGTAACTTAAGAATGAACTGGTGTGGAAAAAAAAAAAAGTAAAAACAAGAATGAACTGGTGTGAGTAGGCTAGTTAGCTACAGAGGTAAAGTAGGATGAGGGCTGCATGATCAAGGAGAGCTGGAGTAAGTGATGAGATCTTCTACCCAGAAGAGGGATGCTGGTGTGGTAACAAGCTGGAAAACAAGCATCTGCTGACAAGGGAAAGCCAGTGGGGCAGTGGAGTGACAATACCTCACTTATTTGTCGTTTTATCTGCTTGTGTCCCTTCCACTCAGAGCCCCGAAGCCAGGACAGGAGACGGCGGCAGCAGCCAGTGACCCATCGCCCTACTTCAAGCAGCCTGGCCCCATCCCCAACTCCTGCTAGTTCTAACCTAGCCTCTTCACATATGGGCTCCTGCCTACTGCCCAACTCACTCAGCATATCAGGTCTGTACTCACTGCCACTGAAATCTGGGTTGGTCAACCTCCTTCCTTCTCTACCTCCCAGGGTGTAGGCCAGAATCCTGACTAGGCTTGAAGAAACCCCTCCAGCTCTGCTGCCATATGACCTGCACCTCCTTCTTGACTTCCTGTTATGCAGGCCACTCCATACCAGGGCCGTCAGTTATCCTCCTGGATTATCCTAAATCCTAAACTAATATCCATACCCTTGTACAGGAAGCTGGAATTTTATGAATCTCTTTGTATAATAAAATAAGTTACCACTTACCGAGCGTTTACTATGTGGCAGGCACTGCTCTAAGCACATTATCTCATTTAATCTTATTTTTACATTTGAACCTGAGGACTTTTCCTACCTGCTATTTATTCACACTCCCTGACTCCAGGAACTGGGCAACATTAGACGAAACTGAAGAATGAAAACAGCATAGGCCTTTTCACCCATCATCACCACACGTTATGGGATCGTGTCATTCACATAGAGAGCCTAGACCATCTCCTTTCAAGTTCAAGACCCAGCCATGTAACGGACTGGATGGGAATGATTTCTAAGACTCCAGTCTGACACCTGCCTCCCTCAGAGCCTGCTACTCCCAACCTGTTAACTCTCTTCAGTGGGTAGCCCTGAATCCACTGGTCTTGGTGCTGCTTGATCCTTAAATGCTTACACACACAACTGGGATAACACTAACAAATTCAAAGCAGTTCAGCTTGAGTGGGTTCCGAGTCAAGCTCCAAGCTGCCATTCCACCCCTTGGACCAGACTAGAGCATGCAGTGCTTCTGAACAAGGGGCAGTTTTGCACAACAGTGGGCATTTGCCAATGTCTAGAGAAATTTTTTGGTTGTTACAGTGAGGAGGACACAGGAGAAGAAATGCCATCTGCTGGGTTGAGGCCAGAGATGCTGCTAAACATCCTGAAACACACAAGGCAGCCCCCCATAACAAAGAATAATCCAGTCCAAAATGTCAACAGTGCCAGTATTGAGAAACCCAGATGGAAAGGAAGTTACCTCTTCTCCATGGCCCTGTCCNGCCATCTGCTGGGTTGAGGCCAGAGATGCTGCTAAACATCCTGAAACACACAAGGCAGCCCCCCATAACAAAGAATAATCCAGTCCAAAATGTCAACAGTGCCAGTATTGAGAAACCCAGATGGAAAGGAAGTTACCTCTTCTCCATGGCCCTGTCCTGATCGCAGTTTCCTTTGTTCCCTAGGGAGCAGCTGCTCATTCCTATCTTCAGGCGACAAGACAGAGCCCGTCATGGTGATTGGGAAAGGTCTGCTGGGGGCTGGACCTCGGATCCCCTGTATTAGGACCCGACTACAGGTAACATTTTGGGGTCTTCCCCAGCCCCCAGCTAACAACTCTTGGCAGAGCCCAGCAAGGCGCTATTCACCTGGGGAGCAGGAGGGAAAATGTCCAGCACTGCTTTACACCCTTGCCCCAGAACCACAGTAGAGAGCTCCTCTGATGCCTGAATGCCTGTCTGTCAAGTGCCCCCCGTCCCCTTCAGCCAGGTCTCTTGCTTGCTTCCAGTCCCAGCATCCCTGCCAGACATACCCTCACCTCAGCCTGCTAGCTTTGGCTTTGCCTGCCCCTGCCCTTAGCTTCTCCTCTCTTTCTGCCCAGACCTGCCCGAGGAGACTACCTGCCAGGAGGGGTCCCGGATTCCCCAGGTAACACTCTGGTTGCTGCTCCTAGGACCAGCTCTGCCACCCACCCTAATTCAGTCTAGATCCCCATACTAGGCTGACTGAAGTTGGGCACAGGCAGAAGCTGCCTGGATGGGTGAAGCTTAAGCTGCTCTGGCAGCGGCTGAGGCAGTGAAGGCTCTGAAGCAGACCTACTAATACTCCAACATCTTTCCACATCGTGCTTTTCTCCTCCTCCAGATCTTGGCTGTGGTATAGCCATGAAGGTTAAATGCTGGGTCCTTTCGCCTCCCCTAGTTAAGTAAAGCTTGGACTGTATAATCATAGACTAAACCCGAGTTTTTTTAGCTATTATCCTGCCTGACCCTCTCAGCTAGGCAAGTGCCCAAGAACTCAAGGTCCTAGTACCCATGCTGACCCCTATACTGCACTCATATACGTGGAAACTAGAAGGAAACCTAGAAGCAAGAACGTCCATGGAAGAATCCAGAATCCAGCCTCTTAGCCTCCCCCTGTCCACACAGGCTAGGCCCAGGTTGGCCCAGGGCTCACCGCCGACTCGCAGAGGGATGAGAGGCTCTTCGGGCCCCACATCCCCTATCCCCCAGACCAAGAAGAGCAGTGAGCCGGAGCTGGGAACCCGCTGCACACCACGGTGAGCACCAGTGTCCAGCCCCTCATTCCACCTCTTATTCCCATTTCTGCCATTCAGGACCATCTTCTTCCTCCCCTTCTCCCTTTGACCCCTTAAAGACTAAATGTACCTCCATTAAGAATCCAGTCGCTGACATTTTTTCCATCATGCTCTGTCTTCACTCCAGCAGACAAGAGAACAACTTCCAGTCAGGGCCTCAGGCACCCCTATCAGACCACTGTGCAGTGCTCAACCTACCTAGCCTCCCCCATCTTGTCTGTCTCATGTCCCAGCCCCTGGCTAAAAGACCAGAAGAAGGGCTGAGTTTTCAACCCTGATTCCTCTCTTTTCTCTGTTGCAGGCTGCCTCAGGCCGGGCCCCCACGGCCCCGCTCCGCCCCCGCCTTTTCTCCTATTTCCTGTAGTCTGTCTGACTCCCAGTCTCGGATTTGTTATAGTGGGGGGCCCTTGGGCCAAACCGAGGTTTGTTTTGTCCCTAAATCTCCCCCATTTACTGTTTCTCCCCGGGTCTGATGCCTTCAAGCCCAGGATATGACCCCCCCAATGGGGAACACAGTGATAAATGTGCTAGTCCCCCTTTTCAGTTGCTGATTCCATGTGACAACTCTATGTAACTTCTTAGAACACCCACCACACTGTTCTGAGACACTGAAAAGCATCACCTTGAGACAGGACAAAGCAGGGACCTGCCACCCCTTCCCTCCCTCCACAGCACAAGATTTTGGGACCACAAAAATATATATATATTTTTATATTAGGGGGAGGGAGTAGAAAATAAAGTAGCCCCTACACTGGGCCCTATTCAGTGGCAGCTTCTTGTTCCATAGGGTTAAGGAAGACTTTGAGGAAATAAAAGTTGTTTGGAAAAATCCAGGTGTAGTTGCTTTGTATGCTGTGATGGGTAGAAGGGATGAAGTGAAGTGTGAAGGCCCCTCACACCCTCCATCTTGCCTCAGACTATGTCCTGGAACCCTAGAAAAGAGGGGGAAAGACCTGAGGTAAGGAAAATGCTGCAGCTTTCCTCTGGGGCTATCCTTCAGAATCAACTCCCATCCAGCCTGTTCCCCCTTACAGTTCTCACCCACTGTTACAGGTTGGTTTACAAGCCCTTCATACAACCTCCCCCATCCCACTCTTATCTATGACATACGTCTATAGTAGCCACCCCCTACATAAGTGCCCTGTGCCCGTGAAATAGAATTCTCTATTTCTGCAACCCCGCACCAAAAAAATATGCCTAAAGACCTAACAACCTTGGAAAAGTAAGGATTATTTTAGGTGACGAGCCCAAATCCTCATACTTGGATGGCATCCTCATTACCTTTATTCCCTACGGTGTCAGTACCTCCTTGCACCCATACTATCAACTTGGAAATAGGGAACCACATAAAGATGGGGACTGAGTGGGTTGACGGTACCTACTCCGTTCTAGCAAGGAGCAGTTTAAGGGGGAAGGGGGCTGGGCACTTGCTACTTTGTGCGGATAAAGGGGCCCAGTTCTGGACTGTATCACGCTTGGCCCAACACGTTCCGATTTGAAGTCTTGAGCCCTGCAGACCCTGGCGCGGCCTTCCCGCTCACTCCAGGGGCTAGGCGCTACAGCCCCCGACCATTACCTGGGGCAGGAAAAGTGCCACTCTCATTCCTGCTTCTTGGGATTGTTGACAGCCACGTAGTGATAGAGAACGACAAGCAGGAAGAGCGACACGCCCAGCATGTTGGCGAAGATGGCGAGCTGCACGTCCGTGATCATGCTGAGGAGAAGAGGAGGGCCTGAGCCGCGGACCAGTGCACTCCTCGCCCAAACCAGGACCCGTCCTTGCCCCCCGCCCTGGTCCAGTCACCGTCTATGGGTCAGGGATGGAGCCTGCGTGCCTCTTACCTGATCAGCTGGGCTCGGCTCCGACGCGGTCTGGAGACTAGCTTGAGGTAGTAAACCTGAACCGGAAGTGTACAGCGCCAATTCGGCTCCAAACCAGGCATTTCCGGTTATGAGGCTTGGCTGGTAAGGCTCTCTAGCTTCAGCGTCTCGCCTGCTCCCGCGGCGCTCTCGCGAGGGGCGGGGTCTTGGGTCGGGCCGAAGAGGGAGGGGCCGTTTTGTGGGTCGCGGGGTGGGCGCGCACTCCAGACGCCGTGCGGCGCAGCTGATTGCAGCTGGCGCTTCCCGGAACGAGGTTAGCGGCCCTAGGGCAACCTCGCTGGAGCTAAGGAGTGGGCTAGAGTGAGGGTGCGGCGGCCAGGCCGGGCGAGGAGCTCGGCTTGAGCCTAGCCGGTGCCCCCTACGTCCCCACTCTCCTGTCCTGGGCCTCCGTGCTGCTCCCCATCCTTCGCTTCCCGCCCGGCCAGGTGCTTCCTTTGCGCCCTGCCCTCAGGGTCCCCTCCCTGGCCCGGGCGGCGGGGAGAGGGATGAGAGGCGGTGTAGAATGGAGAGTGGAGTGGGGCGGCCGGGTCCCTCTCTTTGGCGCGCCAGCCTTTCTGCCCCACATAAGCCAAAAAACGATCCTGCCTGTGATCTGACCGGTGCCCCCACCCCCGACTCCTTCCCTCCATCCCACCCCAAGAGGTGGGCGTCGGAAATGGGGCGGACCCTCCTGCAATCAAAACCCAAACCGTGGGACTTGGGCCAAGTGGGAAATCACCCCCCGGATGTCAGGGAGGGGGAAAAGGAGGAAGGGCTGGGAGCGGCAAAAGGGGTCGTGTGGGTGGTAAGCAGAGTGAGCCTCCGAGGAGGAAAAAAGATGACAGTGGGTAGATGTCCGAGGGTCTCTCCTGAGGGGAGAGGCAGTCCGGGGCTTTACAACCCTCTGCCCAGCCCAAACCTACTCCCCCTCACTTTTTGCTTTTCCCTCAGCTTCGCCATAAAAGGGAACGGCGCTAAGACAGGCTGGGGCCGGGGGCTGGGCTGTTGCTCTGGAGCTGTCAGGGGTAATGGAAGCCAGTTGCTTTGCGGTAGAGGGGGGCCAGGGCTCAGGGGACGCCTCTGGTTCTCTGAGCCAAAGAAAACTACAGGAGCTGCTATGGGGCTGGAACAGCTGGGTGAGGGGGCTGACTGCTCCCTGTGTGCACAGTGAGCGAAGGGTGCACTCACTAGCCAGGAGTGGGCTTCCCTGACTTGGGACCATCAGCAGTTTGTCCTCCACGCTCCAGCCCAGTGACTCCTAAACTCCGTCTCTGCCTTTAGCGGTCTGTAGTTCCCCGGCCTCCCCTACCTCATCACCCAGCCCCCACCCAGTATTTCCCAGAAGTTTCCTATTTAGAATCCCAAGCCTATGTTCCCTGCACATAACAAAGTGAAAGCCCAGCCGTGTACTCACTCCCTCATGTGTCCCTCAGTGAGCAGTCTGTTCCCAGCTCTGCTCTGGGAGAATGAGGATCTGGGTCTTAAGGGATTACACATGTTATGCTTTGCATCTCCTGGAAATTTAAAGCAGATCCAAGTGCAGCCAAACATTTAGATCTACTGTTGAAACAGAACTAGATCCTAGAAAGTACACTTTTGAGACTGTAAGGAACACGAGGGAAGACCTTGGAAGTGCTTCAGCTTCTGAAGGCTGTCCTAAAAAACCAGCTGACCCGGGTGCAAAGTAAACTAGACTCTCAGAGCTGAAGGGGGCCTTCAAGGTCATTTTATGAGGCAGGAAACTGGAGCCCAGAAGGTAATTGATTTGACCAAATATCTACAGATGGCTAAAGACAGTGTCCCCTGGTTCCTGCTCCTCTGTTCCATACTCCCTGTCAGATAGTGGACTCAATAGATTGGCCTAGGGTCAGGGACAAGCGGAATAGGATTTGTTTTTTAGAATCCAGAAATGTCCTTCACCTCTCAGAACTTCCTGTGCCTAGTTCAGCGAGTCTTAATCAGCCTTGAATGGGTCACTTGGCCTAGTGCCTGGAGGAACTTTTTAACCAAGTTAAAACTGTTCTCCAGGGACTTCCCTGGTGGTCCGGTGGTTAAGAATCTGCCCGCCAGTGCAGGGGACACGGGTTCAATCCCTGGTCTGATAACATTTCACATGCTGCAGGGCAACTAAGCCTGTGTGCCGCAGTTACTGAGCCCATGTGCTGCAACTACTGAAGCCCGCATACCTAGAACCCTGCTCCGCAACCTTAAGAAGCCACCATAATGAGAAACCCTCACACTACAGCAAAGAGTAGTCCCTACTCACTGCAACTAGAGAAAGCCTGAGTGCAGCAACAAAGATCCAGTGCAGCCAAAAATACGTAAATAAAATAAGAATGTTTCTAGGACTAAGCTGTGCATGCGTGCTAAGTCACTTTGCTGCTAAGTTGCTTCAGTTGTGCCTGACTCTGTGTGACCCCATGGACGGCAGCCCTTCAGGCTCTCCCGTCTCTGGGATTCTCCAGGTAGGAACACTGGAGTGGGTTGCCATTTCCTTCTCCAATGGGTGAAGGTGAAAAGTGAAAGTAGCTCAGTCATGTCCGACTCAAGCGACCCCATGGACTGCAGCCTACCAGGCTCCTCCATCCATGGAATTTTCCAGGCAAAAGTACTGGAGTGGGGTGACATTGCCTTCTCCGAGGACTAAGCTGGGAACTAACAAATCTTGAAAAAATCTTGGGTGAAAAAGCATGAGGGAAGTGAGTCAGGTAAAGCCTTATCCTGGGGGGCATTAGGGGAGAGAGAGGATGGGGGCGGGGAACAAAGATTGGGGAAATGTGGAGGTTGGTCTCTGTGATTAATGTGACATTTTCAAGAAGTCATGGTCAGGATTAGGCTTAGGAGTGAAAAAGCAACAAGACCTGGAAAAGGGGACTGGGTTCTGAGTCCAGGGAGGTTGGCTCCTAAATATGACACCTGTGGGAAGGATTGGAAGGGAAAAAATGTCTGTATTTGTGCTGGCGTGGACCTTTGCCTAAGAGTCCCCACAAGCTGGAATTCCCCTCTGGATTTGTATGACCCAAGGCCCGGTTCATATTATTCCCCCTTTTTTTCTCCCACTATTCAGCCTTCGGACAAAGGGCGGTAGCCATAAAACGCTCCTTACTGCCCATGCCCCTGTTTGTCCTGGCCCCGATGTAGGAGCTCACTGCTGTCAGTGATGGTTGACTGAATGAGTTAGTCCCCTGCTGTAGCCAAGATTTCCTATTGGCACTAGACCTTTGGCAATTTCCTATCTTGGAGTGGTTATAAAATAGACCTTGTCCTACTGCCCCAGGGACGCTTAGCCTTTTTTGGTCTCAAGAATTCTCTTGCCAGTCTCTGGAAATTTATGGCTGCCTATCAATACCACTGCTGCAACCACTGCTTTCCCTGAAAACTTAGTCTCCAGTGCAGCCTGCTTGTCCAACACCTCAGGCCTCCCCAATGAACCCAGGAGTTGTATCCCCTCCACACCCAGCAGTGAACCCAGAGCCACTGATTTCTTTGAGAGCTCATAAACATTCATGTCAGTCCCTAGATTTGGCTCCTGATTACAGGACTAAACAAAATGCAACCTACTGCCATTATATCTCAAAGCCAGCATTTTTAACTTGACACACTTAAGATACAACAGATTTTGTAACTTGAGGGGTCAGTCAAAGGAATGGGTGACAACTGGGTGGTGACAGGATGGCTGGGATGACTTCAGGTTGCCAGAGGCTGCTGGAAGGAAGCAAGTTGGCTTCCTACTGGGGCCAGAGCCAGGGCCTAGAACTTATGTGGAGACCAGGGACAAAGCTGCAGCCTTCCAGTGAAAGCGACTTTGAAATCAGGACCTTTCAAGATCATTTCCTTCAAGTCTCCCTGGGTTTGGGCCCCTCATTTCTAGGGAACATCCACAGATTTCCATTTCTAATGGTTCCTGTGTTTGCTTTCACCATCACGTCTTTTTGGCAACATTTCTGCCAGTCATCAGGATCATATTCTGGGCCATAGGACCCCAGGGGCGCATCATTCAGAGTCACATTGACATGGTGGCACCCATTCTCATGTGTGTGCTAAGTCTCTTCAGTCGTGTCCAACTCTTTGCGACCTTTTGGACTGTAGCGTGCCGGGCTCCTCTGTCCATGAGATTCTCCAGGCAAGAATATTGGAGGGTTGCCATGCCCTCCTCTAGGGGCTTTTCCCCACCCAGGGATCGAACTGTGTCTCTTATGTACCTTGCATTGGCAGATGGGTTCTTTACCACCAGCACCACCTGGGAAGCCCTACCCATTCTCATAGTTTCCAACTATTGCCCTGCAAATGATTCTCAGAATCAAAACCCACTTTGCGAACCATCTCCTTTGGATGTTTATTTCCATCAAGATGTGTTGTTGTTGTTCAGTTGCCCAGTCGTGTCTGACTCTTTGCGACCCCATAGACTGCAGCATGCCAGGCCTCCCTGTCCCTCACCCCCGGAGTTTGCTTAAGTTCATGATCATTGCATCAGTGATGCTTGCCAGCCATCTGATCCTCTGAAGCCCTCTTCTCCTGCCCTCGATCTTTCCCAGCATCAGGGACTTTTCCAATGAGTTGTCTGTTCACATCAGATGACCAAAATACTGGAGCTTCAGCTTCAGCATCAGTCCTTCCATTGACTATTCAGGGTTGATCTCCCTTAAGATTGACTTGCTATCCAAGATACTTTCAGGAGTCTTCAGCATCACAGTTGCTGCTGCTGCTAAGTCACTTCAGTCGTGTCCGACTCTGTGCAACCCCACAGGCTCCCCCGTCCCTGGGATTCTCCAGGCAAGAACACTGGAGTGGGTGGCCATTTCCTTCTCCAATGCATGAAAATAAAAAGTGAAAGTGAAGTCACTCAGTCGCGTCCGACTCTTAGCGACCCCTTGGACTGCAGCCCATCAGGCTCCTCCATCCATGGGATTTTCCAGCCAAGGGTACTGGAGTGGGCTGCCTAACCACAGCACCACAGTTCAAAGGCATCAATTCTTTGGTGTTCTGCCTTCATTACAGTCCAGCTCTCACAACCATACATGACCACTGGGAAGATCATAGCCTGGTTACCCCTCTTAAACTTGGAATGCCCCAACTAAGATCATCTTCCTTCCCTTCAAACCAGCTCCTCTTCTCAACTTTCCCATCCTGGCTCAAACCCTGGAATCTTCTCCCTTCATCTGGTCCCTCATTCCCCAGGCACTCACCAAGCAGCCACAACCTGCTCTCCCAGGTTGGCATCACTTTGCAGCGTAGAATTTGGAAGGGACCTGAGATGACAGACAGACAGCAGACCCACAGTGGAGTCAGGGGATTTGCTCAAAGTGATAACACTATTCAGAGGAGAAGCTGGAACCAGCATTCTTGTGCTCTCACACCCAGTCCATTGCTCTTGCCAAGAATATCTTATTTCTGTGTCCATATTCACCCCCATACTAAAAACTTGTAACCCAAGCTCTTAACCAGTCTTCTGAGGCTCTCTCTGATCTTTTCCACAACTGACTTTCTGACGCAGAGAAGAGCTAACACTTATGTAGCATTTACCCCATGTCAGGCACTATTCCAAATCCTTTACGTGGATTAACTGAATCCTCACAAAACTAGGAAGGAGGAGAGTGCTCTTATTCCCATATTACAGATGAGGAACCTGAGACAGACCGCTTTTGCCAACCTGAAATCTCTCCCCTCCCCTTGTCTCTGTGGTTCCCTTTTCCCTCCAACACGAATCAGGTTCACTTTCTTCCAACAGCTCTTCTCTAACTCCCTGTAGCAGTCAGCTGTCTTTCTCCTCCTCTTAACCGGAGCGCAGCATCCATCTGTCTGGCCCCCTTGCCTTCTGTCCGTCCAGCCTGTGTTCATTCTCTCGTGTCCTGTCCGCCAACAGGACCAGCTGCTCCTTACTGAGTCCTTCATGGGCCTTTGATCCCTGGGCACCTCGTCAGCGCCCACACCCCGCACTCTCGCCTGATTTCAGTTTAGTACTTCTGCCTCTGTCTCCCAAGTGGCCCACCACGCAGGGAGACCTGGACAGAACCCAATGCTGAGGGCCAGATGGTGAGGGGGGCCAGCTGACAGATTCGGACATCTCACAAGGAGCCTACAGAACAGGCTGGTGGTTGAGTCAACTTCCTTGCCTGCCTCAGAGGCTATCAGACTTGGCTCTGGGGTAGGGAGTGACTTCCTTTAGGCTAAACAGATAGGGGCCAACTCATCTCCCTGCCTCCCCTCCCCCACTCATGGCTTTCACCAAGACAAGCCTGACACCCATGATCACTTGGCCTTTGGAGAATGAAGTCTTTCTCCTCCTGCCCATGTCCTCTCCATGCTTGACAGAAGCTGCTCTCCATTGCCGGACTCCTTTCTTCCTCTGGCTTCTCTGAATTTCCTGCCGGCCTCAGTGGAGTCCTTCTCATTTTGCTCCCTCATCTAGTAGCTTTTGCTCCTCTCCTCCTCTTTCCTCCCAAGCCACTGNCCTCTCCATGCTTGACAGAAGCTGCTCTCCATTGCCGGACTCCTTTCTTCCTCTGGCTTCTCTGAATTTCCTGCCGGCCTCAGTGGAGTCCTTCTCATTTTGCTCCCTCATCTAGTAGCTTTTGCTCCTCTCCTCCTCTTTCCTCCCAAGCCACTGACCTGGGTACTATTTAGATTCTAATCTGAGCCATGCTCTTGATTTGCGGTGTTACCTTGGACAAGTTACTTTCCCACTCTGGGCCTCAGTTGTCACTTCTATAAAAGGAGGCAGCTGGACTAGATGGTGAGTGGCAGTTCTGCTGAGCCCCTGCAAGTTCATTCTCCCTTTTACGGCTCTCCTCTCCGCCTCTCCTAGGGCTCCTCTCCCAGGGGAGGCCCTGCCCTGGCCCCAGGAGAGCTGTGGTTCCAGCTCCTGTTCCCTGTCTAAGTGACCAGCCCTGGGCCTCCTCCCCAGCTCTGGCCCCGGCTATGCTCCATGTGGCCTGTCTGAGAGGCTGGCCCCAAGCCCGGCGGCAACTCCACATTTCTCTGTTTTTCCTTTTTTTTTCCTCTCTCTCTCTTTCCCGGAGTTAACAAGAAGCAGATGTGGCGCACGATGGTTGGAGAGGTGGGGGGAGGAAGGGGGAGGCTGGACCGCCAGCCAGACAGGGGGGGAAGGGAGGGGAGTGAGGGAGAGAGCGGCGGGAGGCCAGGGCCCGCCCCACAGCCACTCTTGCGCCTCTGAGCAGCCACAGGGGCAAAGCCCTGTCACCCCCAGGATCTGGTCACTGGGGAAAAGCGACAGCAGAGACCAGAGGAGGGCCAGATGGAGCGAGGGGGTGGAGGCCCAGGAGGCAGCATCTGAGAGGGCCAGGGACCAGGCGCAGGAGGCCGGGCTGTGTGTAGGGGGGGCACAGAGAACAAACTCCCCTCAGAAGTGGAGAAGAGGAGAGCGGAAGGGATCGAAGGAGGGACAGACAGGAGCCTGAGGAGGAAAGAGGAGGGGGAGAGGGGTCAAGCCAGGCAGCCAAGGAGGAGGTGTGTGGCTGGGGGCTGCCGGCAGGAAGCCGGGGACAGGACCTGCTGCCCCTCAGAGCAGCGGCATCCCCCCCACCCTCGCTCCAGGCAGAGGCGCCAGTGGTCAGGCCAGGATGTGCCTCTGAGGGCCGCCGCGGAGCGCCCCCACCATGGCCCCCGGAACCCTCTGGAGCTGCTACCTCTGCTGCCTGCTGACCACCGCCGTGGGGGCAGCCAGCTACCCTCCTCGCGGCTACAGCCTCTACACTGGGAGTGGCGGGGCCCTCAGCTCTGGGGGCACGCAGGCCCAGAGTGCCCCCCGACCTGCCAGCCGCCACAGGTAGGAGTCTGGGTCTCAGCTCAAGGCTGGAGGTAGGTGGGAGGGTGGGTGTCCTAGCCTCTGCCCCAGGTACGTTCTCCTGGGCTGTCCACACTAGGGCAAAGGAAGGGGGAAGAGGAAACCCAGCCACCAGGTGGCTCTTGGCATGCCCACCTTCCTTCAGGGCCCTCTGGAGTAGATAGGCACCTCCCCACCCCATCTAAGCTCAAGGGGAATCACTTCCACATTAGGTGCCCAGGGAACTATCCTGAGAGCCACGGGCCAGGCCTTCCTGTCACTGCCAGCACACACCAGCCTGGGAGTCTTGGCAGACCTCTCATCCCATGCTAGGGCCCCCTCAGCCCCATGCAGTAACCCACACCACTTCTCTGCTCCTTTCCTTTCTCCAGCAGACATGGAGTGGAGGCTGGTGGGGGGATGGGGGAGCCGGGGG
>SJYA01001716.1:1864689-1888581 GCA_006410615.1 Neotragus moschatus | reverse complement strand
GAGCCGGGGGAGGGGGTGGAGGGGTGGGCTGCCAAGAGTGTAGAACTGAAAGCCCCAGGGCGGGCAGGGCTCATCAATGGCTTATTCTCTCCTTAACCCTGAGCTGGACCCCTGCCTGCTCTGACCACTCCCCTGAGGGGTGAGGAGAAGCCAGGGGATCACCAGGGAACCTGGCCAGCCAGCTCATGCAGGCCACGCCAAGCTGGGGGTTGAGACAGAAAGGGACATGAATGAATGTGTGAATTCAGAGGCTCCTCAGGCAGCCCAGCCATGAGGATCAACATCCCGTAGTTGTGGTTTTGCTTTCTGGGCCTCCTGTTCCCATCTTGAAAAGTCTTTATTGCCTCCTACTACACAGGAAGGCGTGGGGGGTGGGGTGGGGTGAGGAGCTGTCCCTGCCAAAGCCCTAGCTCTCCCTGGTCCCCAGAGGCCCTTCATCTTGTGACCCTCCCTCAGCCCCTCTGGTAGCCCCTAGGCCTCCCCACGGAATGTGTGTCTCTGGCCCTGAGACCCAGGTAGGGTTGTGCCTGCAGGAATTGGTGTGCCTATGTGGTGACCCGGACAGTGAGCTGTGTCCTTGAGGATGGAGTGGAGACCTTCGTCAAGCCCGACTACCAGCCCTGTGGCTGGGGACAGCCCCAGTGTTCCCGCAGCATCATGTGAGGATGGGTACTTGAGGGGGCTGGGCTAGGGCCACCAACTTGGGGGATTTGTACAAAGCAGGTAGCCAGGGCCAGGACCAGAGGCTTCGTTGAGAGCCATTTGAGGAGATGCTGAGGCAACTCTTTGGCTGGTGCGATACTGAGGGCAAACTCACTTGGACCACCCTGCCAGCCTTGGGAATGCATCTTCTGGGCCTGGCCACATTCAAGGAGAGGAGTTCAAAGCTCCAGCACAGGACAAGGGGAGGAAGAATAGAGATTTGGCCTTCGGCCAACTGGCTGACAACTGTCAACTGAGCAAGGCCACATGCTGGCCAGTAAGGGGGACCCAGCCTTAGGGACAGACCCAGCCTACGAAAAGCGGCCCATCTCTGAGGACAGGGGCCAGCATCACTGACAGTGCAGGAGGAGTAAGGGGCCTCCCTCTGCCTCTCCCAGGTACCGCAGTTTCCTCCGCCCTCGCTACCGCGTGGCCTACAAAACAGTGACAGACATGGAATGGAGGTGCTGCCAGGGGTACGGGGGCGATGACTGTGCAGAGGGCCCTGCCCCGGCGCTGGGCTCCGCACCCACCACCCCGCGGCCCCGGCCCCAGCCCGCCCGCCCCAACCTCTCCGGCTCCAGTGCAGGCAGCCACCTGAGTGGACTAGGAGGGGAAGGTGAGTATGGGAGTTGCTGAGGAGAGGAATGGGTATAATGCTGGGGAAAAGCATGGGGCCAGGCTTCTATAGGGAGACCCCTGCTCCAGGTCAGGGCTGAGGGCTGGGGGGTGGAGGAGTGCGCAGAATAGAAGATAGTTAATGAGATCCCTGAGGTTCCTTTCCACACTTGAGAGCAAGAGACAGAGAGAATGTCTCTGTGGGGGTTGTGTGTATTTGTGTGTGAGTGAGTGTGTGAGAGAAGAGAGATTGAGTGAGACCCAGAGAAAAGGAAGGCAGAGAAAGAGAATGTGCTCGCACACGCCCACGTGTGGCCAAGATACTTCCTAGTTGGGAACAGCTGCGGGAGGAAGGGGGAATTCCTTGGACAAGCTTGGTCCAAGGGGATAGACACTTGGGACTACAAGTCCTAGCATGCACTGCAGCTGACTACAGGTCCCAGGCGCCTCAGTGGCCTCTAGAGACTGCAGGTCCCAGAATGCAGCAGTCCCCGTTGCCCAGCAATGCAGATGTGTAGTGTTGCCTGCCAGGGAGATAGCCGTGCTGTAATTATGGAAACAGGAACTGCTGGCTGACTCTTCCAACACCCAGCCAGATCCCCTGCAGCTTGCCTCAGAGTTGTGTTTGTCCCTGTGGTGGTGTGGAAGGGGCCTCCCGCATTCACATTTCACTCACCCTGTGGAAGCGATGTATTGTCAGTTCCTTTTTTTTTCAGCTGCAGAAACAGTTTCCATAAAGTTAGAAGGCATTCTGGATGACACAACCATATTAAACTTGTAATCCATGGCCCAGTTAATTAACCTCTCTGGTCCTCTATGTCCCAGTCTATCAAATGGGAAGAGCTAATGGGCTTCCCTGGTAGCTCAGACGGTAAAGGATCTGCCTGCAAGGAGGGAGACCTGGGTTTGATTCCTGGTTTGGGAAGGAAGGAATGAGGAGGAAATGGCAATCCACTCCAGTATTCTTGCTGGGAGAATCTCATGCACAGAGTAGCCTGGCGAGCTACAGTCCATGGGGTCGCAAAAAGTTAGACATGACTGAGCGACTAAAACACAAAATGGTATTTGTGCAATGCAGTTGTAAAGGGGAAGGAGCCATGGTATATATTTGACTTAGAGGCATTCAGTGAATGGAGTTTCTTTCCATCTTTTATTTTTTGGGGTTTTGTTTTGCTTTCTCTTTCCTTCCATCTTTTCTTGCCCAGGTCACCCAGCTAAGGAATGGCCAAATCAACTGGGACTCTGCTCTTTTGCTGGAGCTGGGGAGAGAAGGTCCCTAGAAGGTAGGGACCAGCCCCTCAGCCTTATCCCTCCCCTTCTCTGCCAGGTCCTGGGGAGTCTGAGAAGGTCCAGCAGCTGGAAGAGCAGGTGCAGAGTCTGACAAAGGAGCTTCAAGGCCTTCGGGGTGTCCTGCAGGGACTGAGCGGGCGCCTGACCGAAGACGTCCAGAGGGCTGTGGAGACGGCCTTTAATGGGAGGCAACAGCCGGCAGATGCAGCAGCCCGCCCGGGTGTGCACGAAACCCTCAATGAGATCCAGCAGCAGCTGCAACTCCTGGACAACCGCGTCTCCACCCATGAGCAGGAGCTGGGCCATCTGAACAACCATCACAGTGGCGGCGGCAGCAGCAGGGCTCTGGACCTCACCCCGGCCCCTCCTGGCCACAGTGAGGAGCTGCTGCGGGAGCTGGAGCAGCGGCTGCAGGAGTCGTGCTCCGTGTGCCTGGCAGGGCTGGATGGCTTTCGACGGCAGCAGCAGCAAGACAGGGAGCGGCTGCGAGCGCTGGAGAAGCTACTGGCCTCTGTGGAGGAGCGGCAGCGTCACCTCATGGGGCAGGCCCTGGGCCGCTGGGCCCCTCAGGAATGCTGCCCTCCAGAGCTGGGCCGGCGACTGGCCGAGCTGGAGCGGAGGTTGGATGTTGTGGCTGGCTCAGTGACAGTGCTGAGCGGGCGGCGAGGCACCCACCTGGGAGGAGCATCTGGGCAGGGGGGCCACCCTCCAGGCTACACCAGCTTAGCATCCCGCCTCTCCCGCCTGGAGGACCGATTCAACTCTACCTTGGGCCCCTCGGAGGAACAAGAAGAGGGCTGGCCGGGGCATCCTGGGGGCCTGAGCCACTGGCTACCTGCTGCCCGGGGCAAACTAGAGAAGCTGGAGGGGCGGCTGACCAATGTGAGCGGGGAGCTAGGGGGGCGGCTGAATCAGCTGGAAGAGCAGGTGGCAGGGGCAGTGCAGGCATGTGGGCAGCTCTGCTCTGGGGCCCCTGGGGAGCAAGACTCTCAGGTTAGGGAGATCCTCAGTGCCCTGGAGCGCAGGGTGCTGGACAGTGAGGGGCAGCTGAGGCTGGTGGGCTCAGACCTGCACAAGCTGGGAGCAGCTGGGGAGGCCCAGCAGGCCGCGCTGGAGCAACTGCAAGGGGCAGTGGGCCTGCTCCATGGTCGTGTCGATGCGCTGGGCGAGACGGCTGCAGAGTTTGCACTGCAGCTGAATCTCACAGCTGCACGGCTGGGCCAACTGGAAGGGCTGCTGCAGGCGCGTGGGGAAGAGGGTTGTGGCGCCTGCGGAGGTGTACAAGAGGAACTTGGCCGCCTGCGGGATGGCGTGGAGCGCTGCTCCTGCCCACTGTTACCCCCCCGGGGCCCTGGGGCCGGCCCTGGGGTCGGGGGACCGAATCGTGGGCCGCTGGATGGCTTCAGTGTGTTCGGGGGCAGCTCAGGCTCAGCCCTCCAGGCCCTGCAAGGAGAGCTCTCTGAGGTCATTCTCACCTTCAGTTCCCTCAATGACTCGCTGCATGAGCTGCAGACCACCGTGGAGGGCCAGGGTGCTGATCTGGCTGACCTGGGAGCCACCAAGGACCGCATCATCTCTGAGATCAATAGACTACAACAGGAGGCCACAGAGCATGCCACAGAGAGTGAGGAGCGCTTCCGAGGCCTGGAGGAGGGACAGGCACAGGCCGGCCAGTGCCCCAGCCTAGAGGGGCGATTGGGACGCCTAGAGGGAGTCTGTGAGAGGCTGGACACGGTGGCTGGGGGACTGCAGGGCCTGCGTGAAGGCCTTTCCAGACATGTGGCTGGGCTCTGGGCTGGGCTACGGGAAACCAACAGCACCAGCCAGACACAGGCAGCCTTGCTGGAGAAGCTGCTGGAGGGGCAGGCCGGCCTGGGCAAGCGGCTGGGTGCCCTTAATGGCTCCCTGCTGCTGCTGGAGGACCAGCTTCACCAGTTCAGCCTGAAGGACCTCACCGGTGAGCGGGCAAGAGGAGGCACCAGGGGAAGGGAGGATAGGACCTTTTTCAAGTCTTCTCTTTCCCCCTCCCCTGACCCTACAAGAGCCTAGCCTTAACCTCGTTTACTTGTTCTTTGCCCTGCTCTGCATGAATCGCATAACCACTGCTGTCCCAGGGCTTGGCTTGTCCACAAGAGATGACCCAAGGTCCCAGCTCCCCACCCTCCTTTATGGCTCAGACAGGCCTGTGGGTGGAGGTGGGGTGCTGCTTTGCTGCCTAGGTACCCAGCGTGGGCAGCAAGGGGCCCCATCACCCTGTCCCTGGATCCACCACCTTCCTTGTCTTTTGGAAACTCGTTTTTATGGCTCTCCTTCAACCCAGTTTTGTCACCATAGGGCCTGCAGGTAAGGCTGGGCCACCAGGGCCTCCTGGGATGCAGGGACCCCCTGGCCCTGCTGGGCCTCCAGGACCTCCAGGCAAGGATGGACAAAACGGGCCTATGGGGCCACCAGGTAAGCGGGCTGAGATACTTGCTGCAGCCAGGGCTGCCACCCCCCTGGGCAGCCCTGGGCTTGACATTCTACTCTGAACTTGACAGAGAAGGGGGAAAAGGGTGAGGAACTGGGGCTCCTACATGGCTGACATTGACTAGGAAAGTAACTAGGAGATAGGATAGTCAGCGTGCTGACCAGTTGACTGTGGGTGGCCTCCCTGCTGTGTCGAAGACTGTGGCTGAGCCTACAAGGTTGGAGAAAACAGATCCCATCTGTCTTCCCCATTTCTGTTTTGGGAGACTGCATAGCACCTGGCACAGTGGGAAAGCAGGTGTTTGCTGAATGACTCAGCGAGAGCTGCCCTAGTTCTCACTGCTCCCTTTTCTCTCTCCACAGGTCCCCAAGGTGAACAGGGTAAGTTCCCCTCATTCAGCGCTGGAGGGAGGGGATCCAAACCAGGATTTGGAGGATGGAGGGCCTCAGGCAGCCCTGGGGGGTGGAGACCAAGGAGTAGAAGGGGGCTGCACTGAGCATCCACTCTGACAGCCTCCCCCCACCCCAGGACCCGAAGGGGCACCAGCAGCCTCCGTGCCCCGGGTAGCCTTTTCAGCTGCCCTGAGCTTGCCGCGGTCTGAACCAGGCACGGTGCCCTTCGACAGAGTTCTGCTCAACGATGGAGGCTACTACGATCCAGAGACTGGTGAGCCTGGAAGCAGGCAGCTGGGCACTGGGTGGATCGGGGAGGCTGTGCGGTGACATGTCCCCATTCTTGCCCTTTCAGACAAGCTGGATCCTTTCATTCTCTGGTTTGGGGAAACCCTGTTCTCTCCTTCATTTATCCATTCTCACCACAACTTGGATTGAGGGATGGGTGGGGAGGGGAAGAGCCTATCCTTCCACAGCTCTTTCTAGGGGCCTGCTATTGCCCAGGCACTCCTCAAGTGCTGGGGATGCGGAAATGAACAAAAGCACCGACTTCCCTGCCGTCTGTGGAGCTCAGGTCCAGTAGGAGAGGTAGAAAAGACCCAGAGGGTTCTTCCGTAGTACAGTTCTGGAAGGGCTCCCAGACACCTTCCCGGCCCTTGCCACCTGTCCCCCTCCTCACTGTCACTCTTGTCCCCAGGCGTGTTCACGGCGCCACTGGCCGGGCGCTACTTGCTGAGCGCAGTGCTTACGGGGCACCGGCATGAGAAGGTGGAGGCCGTGCTGTCCCGCTCCAACCTGGGCGTGGCTCGCATAGACTCCGGTGGCTACGAGCCCGAGGGCCTGGAGAATAAGCCGGTGGCTGAGAGCCAGCCCAGCCCGGGCGCCCTAGGCGTGTTCAGCCNACCAGGGAGGAACCTCGTCAGCCAGGTGGGCAGAAAGCTCCGGGAGCAGCTTCATGGAAGAGAAACAGATTCTGTGCGTGGGGCTAGTGGTGCTGGACATCATCAGTGTGATGGACAAATACCCAGAGGAGGACACGGACAGCAGGTAGAGGCGCCCGGGCCCCTTGGTGACCCCAGGGGCCGCTGCAGCCCCGCGCTGTGCCAGGCGGCCAGGACTGCAGGGATGCGAAGCCGGGCCCCCTCAGCGAGGCTGAGAGTCGCTTTGGGAGCCGGTGCCTCATGACCTCTGCCCGGGACCTGGGGAAAGAATTGAGGCCTTTAGAATTAAGCTCCAGGCTTTGGATAGCCTTGTGTTCTCCACTTCCCATTTCCAAACCTGGGACCTGTCAGACATCATTATCCTAATTTTACCAAGTAGACTAAGCAAGTAGAGACCCTGAGAGATGCAGTGACTT
Source organism: Neotragus moschatus (assembly GCA_006410615.1). NCBI lineage: Eukaryota > Metazoa > Chordata > Mammalia > Artiodactyla > Bovidae > Neotragus > Neotragus moschatus. The sequence continues at coordinate 1,881,755 of SJYA01001716.1, read as the reverse complement.
AACTGAAGGGCACACAGCTAGGAAGGTGCAAAGCAATGCCTTCCTTTCTAACAAGACCTGTGCACGTGCCTATCACTAGCATTTACTTCTAATTTATTTACCACTTATAGATCTCATCTGTTTCTTTTAAACAGTGTTTTCGAGGTAGCTTACAATAAGAAGTATGTGCAGTTAGACTGTTCAAAAACTTTGAAAATCGTGGTCTTTGAGCTTCATTGTATCTCAGGGCTTGCTGGCGATGCAGGCAGATTTGGAGATGCTATGAGTTATGGTCCAGCTGGTTCATGAGCCATAGACTTTTTCCTTGTGCTGAATTCCAAAAGGAGTTTACCAGAAGTCCTTTTTACAGTACGCAGAACAACATAGTGGAAAACACCCTTCTTGGTTGTCTGGTGGAAGTTGAAGAGTCATTTATTGGCTTCTATATTTACTCTTGATAAGAACTGCACCATTACATGTTATCCCAAGACACTGCAGTGCAGTGGAATCTGTGACTTTCTCTGGGGATAGTCTAGTGCTTAGAATACAGAGAAGAATTGCTTTTTGGCTCTCAGTTGTCTCAGCCAAGAACTGGATGAAAGGCGAGTTCAAGATTGAGCTTGGGAAGATGCTACAGTGCCAGTAACCATGAGGCTCACTGAGGGGAGAGCGCCAGGAGTTCTTCAGGCCTTGGATGCACACAGCACTATCGCAGGCATTATTACACGCTTTCCTCATAGCAGCCCATGGGAAGCATGTAAGGATCAGTCCTGTTCTCTTTTTAGATGAGGAAGCTAAGGATTTGGAGAAATGAAACAGGTTTTGTAAGGGGCCACATAGTTAATGAGTGGCAGAGCAGTAGTAAAACTCATGTGTCCTAATTCTAGGTCTCCAGCCCTCTATCCTCTCAGGTGCTCCCTGTTCCTTTGCTGCTGCCCGTCTCGTGGAGGTGACCCTTTGCTTTGGGCTGCTTTGTTTGCCAGATGTTAGAGCCCCCGGCAAAGGGTGAAGGCACAGTGGGGGCTGGACACAAGGGTGTGCTGCTGTATGGACCTCACCCGCCTGCCAAGGTCAAGTCGGCCCCAGGACTTGGTACACAGTGGGGGATAGGCTTACTCTCAGGAGAACAGTGAATTCTAGGGCTACAGGTTCTCCACGAACTGTGGGAGACCTCGGGGGAACCCAGAGTGCCTGTTCCACTAGAGCTGAGTCCCAGCCCCTTTGAGTGTTTGCTTGTCAGGAGGCTGGGACCAGAGCCTACTAGTCACCCCAATGGGGGCTGGTTCCAAAGGTGGGCACTAAGTGAGGTGCCTCTCTGGAGACCCTTAGCATGTCCTCCATGCCCCCTGCCCTTTAGGGGGTGCCTCCCCATCCCCCAGACCCATGGTTCTGCTCCTCTGTGGAGCAGTTTGCTTGTCTTCAGGACCTCTCTCCCATGTGTCCATCCCACCCAGCCCAGCTCCTGGACTCTGTTGTGCCTCCCAGATGGGCAGACCTGAGTAGGGACCCAGGCCTTCCTAGCGTCTCAGCCCCTCCTGTCCCAGGCTCTCTTCCTGGGCAGCGGAGAACCCTCAGGAGGTGCTACCTGGAACTCAGCCAGACCCTTGAGGAATGGCCTGGCCTCTCAGAGTCCAAGCCTAAAGGGCCTTCCAGAAAGCATCTTCATGCTCAGCAGAGCGTTTCTGCACAGAAAGTTGGGCGTCCGTGTGACTTTGAAGGATTTCCACAGAGTAAAGCTATAGCTCCTTTCTCTGAAACCTCCTCAGGCTGGGACCCAGTTAAAAATACAAAGCATTTGGAGTGGTCTGGGGTCAGGAAACCTGAGTTCTGGTATCAGCATTGTCCTTAACTGTTGGTGTGACTCTGAGCAAGTCCAGTCCCTCCAGGCTTCTCCTCTCTTCGCAGCATGAAAATTTCTCTCATAGCTTGAGAAATGTTGGATCCTTTACAGATTAGTATCCTTCTTTCTCACGGGATCATGGCCCCCTTTTCCAAAGGCTAAAGAGAACTTCAGTGTTAAGTTTTGTGTACAAATATACCTTAGTCTAAAAATTATACTTCATTTATTTCTCTTAATTAGTGGTTCTTTGGTGCTTGTTCCCCTTGTGGTAAGCTACCGCAGTTATTATTGTTATCCTTTTTTAAACTGGAAGAATAGAAATAACAGCCTGCACTGTTTACCTCACAGTATTATTGGAACACAAATGAAAAATAATTTCAGTGCTTTGACTGTATACGCGTGTGTTATCATTTTTGTTGATGATGATAGCCCATCAGGTGTATCCTGACTTCGTTTCCTTTTGTTGGATTTTCAGTAAAGATGGAGAAAAACAAAGGAAAATAAAAGGGTTATGTGCTGGAATGGATGTGTTAACTAACCTTATTGTAGTAATCATTTCACAGTATATACATATATCAAATCATCGCTCTCTTCACCTTAAATGTACAGAATGTTATACATCAATTACATTACAATAAAGCTGAAAAAAAGAAAAACAAAGATGGAGAAACACTTGTCTTCACTCAACAATCTTTTTAACTTTTGACAAGTAGAAGTTACCATGCAACTTCCCAACCCCACCTTCTTAAATGATCACAGTGCCCAGGTTTGCTTCTTGTCTTAATCATTTTAGTCGAAATTATTACTGAAATGGGCTCTCCTAAGGCAGGATCAGCAGATTTGCCACCTTTGGGAAGAGGCAGCTCTCAAGGAAGAGGCTTGATGGGAGGAGGGGGAAGGTGGGGAACTGGGTCACTGTTAAGAGGAGGTAACCTAGAGTCAGTGGAACCCTCAAACTGTGATGACACCGAGGGAGTGCTTTCCTAATGCCATAAGAATAGTGGGAGACAGATATTAATCACTGTGAGCTTGAATTTAACCTGGGCTGGGGAACAGATCTGGTCCTCACCTGGGCTTCTTCCCTTTGCTGAGCCTAAGGCTGGCCTGGACGCTTTCTGAGGGGGACCTCCTGGCTTTTTCATTCTGGGGGCCCTACCGAGGGCTCAGTCTGCTGGAGCTGCAGGGACCCTCCTTGTGTTTTGCAGGTGCTTGTCCCAGAGATGGCAACGTGGAGGCAATGCATCCAACTCCTGCACTGTCCTCTCCCTGCTTGGAGCCCCCTGCGCCTTCATGGGCTCGCTGGCCCCGGGCCACGTTGCTGAGTAAGTGATGGGAGCAGGGAAGGGCGGCTCTCAGGGTGGGGAAGAAGGAAGCCTTGGCCAGTTTTGGGCAGCCTTGGACAGTCTCTGAGAAATGGTGTGTGACGTCCAGAAATGGGTGGTGGGGCGGAGGGGAGGAGTGGAGGACCAGCATCCCAGACTCTCCCTGGTGTGGCTTATCTGCTGCTCAGTCATTAATGTTGCTCTTGTCAAGGTTTCATTTTCACAGCCTGTTTCCTTGGCCGCTCCCTGGAGCCTGCTTCAGCTTCCCACCTTCTCCTTCCTTGCTTCCAACAGACTCTCTGCGGTGGATGTGACTTTGCCCTTCTCACGTCCCTTGTCCTGCCTGTGCTAGTGGCAGAAGGCGGTTAGAGACATGCTGTACCCACCCTCCCTCCAGGATGTCCTGCATCCGTGGTCCCAGGGTCCAGGCCCATAGTTTCTTTCTTAACTGAGGGGGCAGGGCCAGTGTTTGTGTCCCTGATGTTCACTGAAGCAGCAAGAGGTCCCTGCCCAAGGACACCCCGATGCCACGTGCTAAAACTGGGCCCAGACCCATGCTTCCATTGGCCAGAAGGCTGCCACCCATAGTGGCCCATGCACTTGCTCTGTATTGGCTGTTGCAGGGACCCAAGAGCTCTTTGACCCCTGGCACTGCCAACTCAGCAAGCGCTTATCAGGAGGTGAGGCCCACACTTTGCCTACTGTGGGCACAGGGGCAGGCTGCCAGGTTGTTGGCCTGGAAAGCACAGCCCTTTGAACGCTGTTAGAGCCCAGCCCCAAGTTGCAGCCAGGTTCTTTTCCCTAGGAACCAGCATGGAGCAAATAATGGGGCTAGAGCCTGCCCTCTGGGGTAGGACAGAAGGACCCAGAGCCAACAGCTGCTCACTTGCCAACCCTCTTCAGCAGCTGCCTTTCCTCCCAGCTAGAGCGAGACTAGGCCTCTTGCTCTGGGTTGTAGGCCCAACTTTGAGTAGCAGTTATGCTGATAAGTATGCCATTCCAAATTCTCCCCACATGCTCAGCAAACACTGTGAGCACCTCCCGTGTGCCTGGCACTGTGGGGACTAAAAGGTATGTGGCAAACCAAATCCTATTTTCCATCCATGCAGTAGAAAAGTGTCAGTCACTCAGTCACGTTCAACTCTGCAACCCCACAGATGGTAGTCCCCCAGGCTCCTCTGTCCATGGGACTCTCCAGGCAAGAATATTGGAGTGAGTTGCCATGCCCTTCTCCAGGGGATCTTCCCCACCCAGGGATCGAACCTGGGTTTCCTGCATTGCAGGCAAATTCTTTACCATCTAAGCCACCTGGGAAAGCTACTATTTAAAGGATCCTTAAGGTGTAAGACAAAGAATGATGCCCTAATGTGGTACCTTTATACCAATCTGTATTGTCCAGCTTTGGTGTTGCTGAAAGTGGAGTCCAGTCATAGTGAGAAAGGCCAGGATGGTGGCTGCACTACTGGGTGTAGCTGCCAGCTCCTGGTGACAGGACTCTGCATTTCCAAAGAGCTGGGAGGGGCGGGTGTTCTCCTTGTTTTGCTGGTGCAGTCTTCCTGAGGGACTGCCCCCACAACTCATTCTGATCAGAGGGGATTCTGACCAGGAGTTCTGGACCCATACTGAGGGTCCTCAGGCACTGGGTGGGCTCACCATGCTGTGGAAGGCGAAGGCGGTGAGCAGGCCCCCCGGCCCCTGCCAAGGCAGCACCACCTCCTGGCTGGGCATCATGAAGGCAGGTGTGGAATGAGAGGAATCACATGAGGACAGGAAGGACTTCCAAGAGAGGAGTACTGGGGGATGGGCAGGCAGAGGGAATTGGGGGACAAAGTTCAGTTCAGTTGCTCAGTCATGTCTGACTCTTTGCGACCCATGGACTGAAGCATGCCAGGCCTCCCTGTCCATCACCAACCCCTGGAGCCTACTCAACCTCATGTCCATTGTGTCGGTGATGCCATCCAACCATCTCATCCTCTGTCGTCCCCTTCTCCTCCCACCTNTTTCCTTATCTGTCAAATAGAGATCATTCCATCTGGTCATACAATTATAGTGAGGATGAAATCACAATCTATAAAATGCCCAGCATGATGCCCGGTGTGCACTAGGCACTCTGTAAATAGCAGTTATTATTAATATTTTCAGGGGTGGGGAGCAGACACAGGGTGATGGAGCAGACCTGCCCTGAATACAGGAGGGTGCGTCAGCGGTTGGGCCCTGGGGAGAGGCTGAGCTTCCTTCCCCAGTTGTCTGCAGCTGGCTGTGGCCTAGTGCTGAACTCTTCTGTGTCTCATCTGGGAACACTGGGTAAACTGAATTCCTGCCCTCCCAAGAGGCCTGTCTGGTCCCTAACCCCTGCAATCTAAGGCCAGGGCACGCTGGGCCAGAGGATCGATGGCCCAGGGGGATGGGTTCATTCAGTTCTTTATTGGTCATCTGGGCCCTAAAGCTGCCCTTCAACTTAGGGTCTCCCTGAACTGCACAGACTGAACTGAACTGCACAGAAAGACCTACCACCTACTGGGGCCAAGGAGGGGGCACAGAGGTGGTCATCATCCTAATATACATACCCTACCCTTAGAGCTTATGTTCCAACACTGAGACTTCTAGTGGTGCAAACCTGTACCCTCAAGGTTTACATCTCACTATTCTCCAGTTGAATAGCATGAACCTCAAGCTCATTTGGGGCATTCTTAGACCCCAATGTTTCTCCTAGAAGTTCTTCTGCTCTCCCTCCAGCATCCCCAGTCTCTACCTGTCCCCCAACCTCCCCTCCAGGGCCTGGGGCTTCTCTTACAGCATCAGCTTGTCCCCCAGCCTCCTGTACAGGCTCCAAGAACTCCCTTCTGGCTTCTGCCTGTCCTCCAGCTGCTTCTCCAGGACTCAGAGCTTCATATGCTTCTTGTCTCGATGGGCTTTTAGCCAACAGAGGCTGCATCCCAACATCTTGTGGCTCCAGAGGCTCTCTGGGCTCTGTGTGCCTTGGAGCCTCTCCAGGGAAGTTGACAAGCTCTGCAGGGGTCATAAGCCCATCCCCATTCAGGTCCTGAGTCTCCAGCACTTTGTCCACTACCAGGATCACCTGTGGAAGAGTCTGTAGTGACTGGAAATGCTCCCAGGAACCCTGACCCTTCCCATACACCCTACATCCCTGCCATGCAGGCTCTGAGCCCTCCTTTTACAGGGGATTCACTAAAAAAGAAAAAGTCATGATGAGAAAAACAAAAGCAGACTTCCCTGGTGGCTCAGTGGTTAAGAATCCCCCTGCCAATGAAGGGGACGTGGGTTCAAGCCCTGGTCCAGGAAGATTCCACATGCCTGGGGGTAACTAAGCCCACACACCACAACTACTGAAGCCTGTGCACCCTAGGCAGTGCTCTGCAACAAGAGAAGCCACCGCAATGAGAAACCAAAAGTCCACAACTGGAGAGTAGCCCTACTTGCCACAACCAGAGAAAGCTTTCTTATAGCAATGAAGACCCAGTGAAGCCAAAAATAAATAAAATTTAAAAACCCCAAAACCCCAAGGAGCTGAGTCTTCTTCATGGAGAAGAAGAAGGACTTACCGGGTTGGTGGCGGGAGAGTCAGAAGCTCCAGGGGCCAGAGCGGCTGTCAACATGGACAGCAGCTCCAGGCCATCCAGCTGTCCACTCTGGTCGTAGTCGTGGAGAGCAAAGAGGTAGAGGAGAACTAAGGAAGAGAAGCTGGGTCAGAAGAGGCACCAGGGGACAGCTGGATCAGGCAGGAGTCACGGGATGGTCCGACATCAGTCCCAGCTCTGGTTGCCCTGAGCCTCCCATCCACTGGCCCCATCAGCCCAGCCCCTTACCCTGCTCTCGGCTCATGTGCTCTGGCTCCTCTTCCATCCTTTCTAGTCCCTTTAGGTAACTCTGTAGAAGTCTGGCAAAAAAGAGGAAAATCAGCCCACTAGACACTGGTCTGCAGCCCCAGGCCTGGCCTCACCCCAGCCTACTCACCGAAGTTGCTCCTGACCTGGCTCGAAGGGGTTGGGCAGAGGCAGATGCTGTGCTTCAGGGTCCAACCTGGAGAGGAGGGAAGGACTGGCCTTGCAAAGAGCCTCCCCAAGGGCCCAGCCTCATAGCCTTTTACTCCCAAGCTCCTGATAGAGATCACCTCCCAGGCCCAAAAGGAGCTGCTTCTCCGGGTCCCCAAAAGCCTTGTGGGGAGCCTCAGGAGCACGACCTTACTCCCCAGACTCTGCCTTTGCAGATTCCTAGCTTAGATGTTAAGTGAAAATCCCAATAAAATATCTGGTTAGGTGGTGGCTAGAGGAGGCCACACCCAATAGACACAAGGTAGAGCTCCAGGAAACCAGCACAGTGGGCAGCAGGACAATGTGGATTGTGGCAACTCTTTTCCTGTGATGTTGGTTGCTAAGGGACAGGTCTCTAGCTGAGCCCTGGTACTGCCCAGTTTTATATAGACCCAATGTGCTGCATAACACAAAATGGACTCTCTTCACCCCCCACGTTGAGGTGTAGACGTTGGATTTTAGAGTTTCAATCTGCTCAAGAGTTTTTATAATGCTCAAGGTTTTCTCTTAGTTCTGGACAGGGATCCCTGTTTGCCCAAGTCACTCCAGACATGTGATGTCAGAGAACTGTCAGGAGCTGTTACAGCAACTTTTGTCACTGCTGCCAGCCCTCTCTGCTGCTCGTGTATCCATCCCCTGACCCCAGCCCGCATACCCCTGCATAGTATTAATACACAAAACCTTGAAAAAGATACTCGAACAAAACAGAAATGATATGCTAAGGATCTCTATTTCTTTGGAGCTTCCACTGTAAGAAGCTCCTGATAAGAGCAGCCCCTTCCCAATCGCATAACCTTACACCTCATTGGTAACGAGCTCCCAGTTCCAAGTGAATCCAGAAAACAGGTGTCGATGCCCACTTTGGAGAGGATACTCTGACAAGCACAATGCAGTGGTTGAGGTGGTGGGGATGACACAGAAGTCAAGGGGCATATGCCCACTCTCCCAGCTTCCAGAGGGGCCCACACCACACTCTCTGAGACTCCCCCTGCTCCTGGCCATGGCCCTGCCCCCTGAATGCCATTACCTCATGGTGCCATCCTTGGGAGCAGCCTGACTCAGGGGCAGGAGCAGCAGTAGTAACGTTCTCATCATCACAAGTAACATCCTTCCTGTAACTGGAAGTAGGAACAGGGTAGGGAAGCAGAGGGAAGGGGTCTGCCACAGAGCGGGGATCGATGGATTAGACAGCAACGCCTCCCTCTGCCTCTACCTGACATCCAGGGGACAGGACTCCTGCACGGGGAGGAGCTACACAGGACATCAGTGATCCCCAATAAATCTTATTTCAGGTCCAGCACATAAAGGGCATACTGCAGACCTGTGTTGGCAGAAGCCAAGCTGCAGATAGGAGCCTCTCCCTGCACCCCACTCCTGTTCCCCCCAGAGAAGTGCATGCCCAAGTCACTCCAAACATGTGATGTCAGAGAGCTGTCAGGACCTGTCACAGCAACTTTTGTCACAATTACTAGCCCTCACTGCCGCTCCTATAATCACCCCCAACTCCAGCCCGCATACCCCAGCAGAGTATTAATGCATAAAGCCTTGAGGAAGATACCCAAGTAAAACAAACGATATGCTAATGATCTCTATTTCACAGGTAACATTAACGAGTGGCAGGGGAAGTGCTCAGAGAAGTGCAGTTTAAGCATGTCTGATTTAGTTCAGTCCAGTTATTTTACAGAGTCGCTTCAGTTGTGTCCGGCTCTGTGCAACCCCATAGACGGCAGCCCACCAGGCTCCGCCGTCCCTGGGATTCTCCAGGTAAGAACACTGGAGTGGGNCAGGGGAAGTGCTCAGAGAAGTGCAGTTTAAGCATGTCTGATTTAGTTCAGTCCAGTTATTTTACAGAGTCGCTTCAGTTGTGTCCGGCTCTGTGCAACCCCATAGACGGCAGCCCACCAGGCTCCGCCGTCCCTGGGATTCTCCAGGTAAGAACACTGGAGTGGGTTGCCATTTCCTTCTCTGATAGTTCAGAGAGGTTAAGAAAAAGGCTGAACTAGACAGGCCAAGAGTGAGACTTCCCTGGTGGTCCCGTGGCTAAGACTCTACGCTCCCAATGCAGGGGGCCTAGGTTCAATCCCTGGTGGGGAACTAGATCCCGTCAAGCCACAACTAAGAGTTTGCATCCTGAAACTAAAAGATCCCACATGCCACAATGAAGACCTGGTGTAGCCAATTAAATAAATAAATATTTTTTAAAAAAGAAATACAAAGAGTCACAAAAAGCCTTAAATAGGGAGGGAAACAAATTGTTTGCATTTATTAAAAAATCATTGAAGAACAAATCAAAAGAAACTCAGACTCTTTGAAATAGGACAGTGCTCAGGTAGGGCTTGAAAACACAACAAATCAGGGTCAATATAACAGTGGCCCCAAGAACTGCTATTTACTAAATGCGGTTGGGGAAACCAGGTCTCAGTAGAAAGGAAAAAACCAAAAATAAAAAACGCTCTTTTAGGCCTACATTGTGTAGGTCCATTGGCAGCACAATCAACTGATTAAATAAAAATAGTCAAATAGGGGATCAACCAAAGCACAGAGCAAGAAGCTTTCTCATTAGTCCCAGGATTGTGTACATATCATGTGAGTTTCTGAGGAAGCAGAAGCCCTCCAGAGCTGAGGCCTGAAACCTCAAACTCATCTCTAGGAAGACAAATCAACAGGTCCTTGATGGTCTACAGCAGACAATTAGGAATCCTCTGAAATAGTGCTCTGTACTCTGGCTGGCACTGAATTTTCCTGGAGAAAGGAGCATAGCTTTTAGCCGATTCTCAAGGAGTTCCATGACCCTGACAAGGTTCAGAACCACTGCAAAGGAAGATATCATCTTCCTAAGAGATCTTCCTAGAGTTGGTGAGCATCTGGCCAACAGGTAGATGCTTATGTAGCTATTATACAAACAGAGCTGTCTTGAGCATGGAAGACCACAAGTAGATGAAACTACTGAGAGTCATAGAAACTGTTCCCATTTTTCTATGCATAAGTTGGCCCCAAAAGATACAGTAAGTCTGCATGGTTTGGTGTGGCCAGGTAGATGCACAGCTGCCTTAAGGCTGTTCATGAGGACTCCCCTGGTGATCCAGTAAAGAATCCATCTTCCAAGCAGAGGACGTGGTTTTAATCCCTGGTCCAGGAACTAAGACTCCACATGCTGCGGGGCAATTAAGCTCACATGCCTCAACTACTGAGACCAAGCACAATAGAAGTTCCTTCGTGCTGCAGCCAAGACCCAATGTAACCAAAAATAAGTAAATATATAGATTAAAAAAAATAAGAATTTTCATGAACTTTGGCTGGCAACGTAGATCCTTGGGCTTTAGTTGTTGTAGCCAGGACCCATCCAAGGGAGACAGAACTGACCTCTCTATAAGACTGCTTGGGAACCTTTAGAGGTCCCGCCACAGGGCACACACCTCAATGAAAGGATGGACTAGAAAAATATCCAGGCTTCCATGTCTGGGAATATGAGAATAAACGTTCCAATGAAAGTAACCACAAAGCTAGATAAAAATAGAAAGTATATTTTTAAATGCATTTAGTTGTCAAGAAAGTAAGAAATACTCAGAGAATAAAGGCACAGTGGAAACAGTAATCCCTGGGGGAAAACTGTGCTTGAAGTCAACTTTTGCCTAGGATATCTGCCAAACCAAGCCAACTGAACTTGAATTTTCAGCTGAATGCTTCATGCAGTAGCAAAGATCAGAGATAAAGAATGCTTGGGCCCATTCGATGTGAAGAGACTAACAGGAGATTCCTTACATATAGCTACCCTCTCAAAATGTAACTTATACAAAGAAAAGATTGATTCTTTTCTAAATGCAATGAGTGAGTTAAATAAATTAGACAGGTGATGTAAGAATTAGTGAACTGGAGAATAGATCTAAATAAATAGTCCAGAGTACAGTTAATTGAGTCAAAAACATATAAAATATAAAACAAAGCAGCATGGAGGAGATAATAGAGAAAATTGGATTAAAAACAGAATTTGAAGAAATAGTAGCTGAGATTATTCTACTATGTTGCAAAACACTAACACTCCCATCCAGGAAGCCCAACAATCCCAGGCAGATTAAATAAACAGAAACACACATCTAGAATTGCTGTTCTGAAAAAACAGAAAACCAAGAAAAAGAGAAAATCTCAAAAGTACTCAAAGAGAAAAGAGAAATCACCTAAAGGGAAGAATGATTAGACGGACAGCTGATTTTACAACAGCAACAGTGATGCCAGAACACAGTAGTATAATATTTCAATGTGTCAAAAAAGGGGTGGGGGAAATGGCCATTTGAGATTTTCATTCTCAGCAAATTATCTTTTAAAAATGAGATTAAACAAAAACTGTTTGACAAATTTTAGATAACAAATTAGAGAAGTTACCACCAACAGTTCTCTATTAAAGGAAATACTAAGAGATACAACTCAGGAAGAAGGAAAATGATCCCAGAAGGAACATTTGGAATGCATGGAAAAAGGATGAAAGAAGAAATCAGAATGGGACTTCTCTGGTGGTACAGTGGATAGGAATTTGACTGCCGATGGAGGGGACATGGGTTCAATCCCTGGCCTGGGAAGATTCACGTGGAGTAGAGCAACTAAGCCTGTGAACCATAACTATTGAGCCAGCATGCAGCAACTACTGAAGCTCATGCACCTAGAGCCTGTGTTCCACAAGAGAAACCATCACAACAGGAAGCCAAGGCACTACAATGAAGAATAACCCTAGCTTGCAGCAACTAGAGAAAGCCTGCTCGTAAAAATAGACCCAGTGCAACAACACACACACACAAAATCAGAATGTGGGGAAATCTAACAAAGATTGTTAAACAATGATAATTATATAAATATAATTATCAGCTTGAATGTCATTATCAGCTTGAAAAGGATACATAAAGCAATACTAGAGAAAAGAAAACCAATATAGCTTTATCAATATTAGAATAAATGGACCTTAAGGTGAAAAGCGTTATTATAGATAAAAGCATGTCACTATAAAATGCATGAAAATTTAATCCCCTAGGAAAGTATAATAATTCTGAACCTGTAGATAATTATATAAATATAATTATCATTGTTTAACAATCTTTGTTAGATTTCCCCACATTCTGATTTTGTGTGTGTGTGTGGTTGTGCTATAAGGAGCAAAAAAAGATGGTGTGAACTACATTACTGGACAACATTAAGATATAAGGTGAGGACAGTTGTTTGGGAAGAGAGTGGACATAATGATCAACTGTTAACTATGCATGTAAAAAATTTCTAATAACCACTAAAAGATAGAAATGAAATGTTTGACCTCAAACAAGCAGGAAAAAAAGGAATGGAAATTTTAAAAAATCATTCTAAAGGAAGGCAGGAAAACAGAAAAAAGAGAAGCTAAAAATTAATTAAATGATTGAAAAGGAAGACAAGTAGAAAGCATAAAATAAGATAGTAAAATAGATCCAAGTATATCAGTAATCATAATAAACATAAATTGTATAAACTCATAAGTTAGGAAATAGAGATTATCAAAATTACATAAAACAACATAGAAATCACATGCAATTTTCAAGAGATTAAGAGATTAACACAGAAAAGTTGAAACCAAAATGGTGGGAAAAGGATCCATAAAGCAATACTAGAGAAAAGAAAACCAATACAGCTTTATCAATATTAGAATAAATGGACCTTAAGGTGAAAAGCGTTATTATAGATAAAAGCATGTCATTATAAAATGCATGAAAATTTAATCCCCTAGGAAGGTATAATAATTCTGAACCTGTAGATACCTAATAACATAGCCTAAAAACATCTAAAATGATAAATGGCATAACACTACACACCTATTGTTATTTAGTTGCTAAGTCATGCCCAGTTCTTTGTGACCCCATGGACTGTATGTAGCCTGCCAGGCTCCTCTGTCCATGGGATTTCCTGAAGTATACTGGAGTGGGTTGCCATTTCCTCCTCCAGGGAATTTGTTCAAACCCATAGAATGTACAATACCAAGGATGAACCCTGTGGTTGACTGTGGACTTTGGATGATTATGCTGTGTCAGTTTAGGTTCTCAGTTCATCGTGTACCATTCTGGTGGGGCACAGTGATAATAAACATGGTTGTGCATGTATAGGGAATTATATGGGAAACTTCTCAGTTTTGCTGTGAACCTAGAATTGCTCTAAAACAAAGTCTTTAGAAAAAAATCTGGCATAAACTCAACCAGAAAAATCTAATCTACTATTATGGGGGAGAATTTAACATATATCAAACAGTATCTGAAAGATTAAATAGACTAAAAATTAGTAAAAATGTAGACAGATGATTGGATAAAACACTTACTAAACTTGAGCTAATGAACAAATAGAGAATCCAACTCCAGTCACTTAGCAACTGCATATTCTCAACACATGTGGATTATTTATAAAAACTGAAAAGCAGAAGGCCAAAGAATGTGACTCAACGAGTATTAAAGAATCAGTCTCATACTCTTATGAGATTAAAAGCAGTTACATTAGGAATCAGTAACAAAAATGATGTAAAAAATCTCATTTAGGGAATTCTCTGGCAGTCCAGTGGTTAGAACTCTGGGCTTTCACTGATGAGGGTCTGGGTTCAATCTCTCGTTGGGGAACTAAGATTCCACAAGCTGCATAGTACAGCCAAAAAAAAAAAAAAAACTTAGTTATATAAAAACTGTAAAAGGCACACTTAAATATACATCAGAGAAAAATATAATGGAAAATTTTCGGTACTTAAAATTGAATAATATTGGAAACATTTATATCAAAGCAAGATACATAGCTAAAACAGTATTAGAGGGGAAATGAATTGACTTAAAAACTTAGAAGAAAGGCTAAAAGCTAATGAGTTAAGCTTCCAACTCAAGAAGCTAGTAAAAGAGAATAAACCCAAAGAAATTAAAAGAAATGAAATAACAAAAGATAGAAGAAATTTAAAATACAATAGAAAGGAGTGTGCATCTATCTGTGTGTGCTAAGTCACTCCAGTCGTGTTTGACTTTGCAACTCCATGGACTGGACTATACGTAGCCCACCAGGCTCTTCTGTTCATAGGGTTTTTCAGGCAAGAGTACAGGAATGGATTGCCATTTCCTTCTACAGAGGATCGTCCAAAGCTAAACAACTATGTTTCTTCAAAAGGAGTAATAAGTTAGAAAACCTCCAACAATTTTCATTAAGAACAAAGAGAAAAGGCACAAATAAACACTAGGAATTAAAAGCAGACATAACTGTAGAAATAGAAGCAAGTTGTAAACTTAGCAGATATAACCATTTTCCTAGAAAAACTTAACATCAAAACTGACATCAAAAGAAATAGCAAATTTTTTTTTTTTTTTGCAAATTCTAAAAGTCCTACAACCCTTGAAGAAATTGAATTAGTGAGTATTAACCTATATTGTTTTAGGAGCTATAAACTATAAACTAAAGCTATAAACCTGAACTATTTCTAGAGCAACTTGCGAATTAACTGCCATAAAACTCTGATCCAACAGTATCATCCTGAGGATTACATAAGGAAGAACACAAATAGAAAATAAATTATAAAGATATTTATAGCTGTGCTATTAATAGTAGTCAAAGAACTGTAAACAACCTGAATGTGTAACATTTAGACAGGCTAAGCAAATCATACTATGTGACAGAGCCATTAAAAATGATAAATATTTCTAATTTGTTTTAAAGGAAAAAAATGGACATATTTGAGTATATTAAAAGTATGAACTATATTATGAAAGAGACCATGAATCAAGTTCAGAAGACAAGTGATGAAGGACTGGAGGGAAGAGCGTTCAAAGCTATTAGGGTTTTCAGGATGGTGCTGTTCACCACCACTCCCAGTGGGGACTTTGAGACAGAAATCTCCATGGAAACCCCATGGAGACTGAGTGAAAATCCAAGAACTGCAGCATTATGTGAGGGTGAGGATTAGAGAAAAGGCCCTGCCCACAGAGGGTTTATGGTTAGGAAGCAATGGCTTAGTGAGGGTCTAGGTGAGTGGACAGGAGGGCTGCCTCACCCAATTCTCGGTAGCCAGTGTGCTGTGGGTTTGAAGACAGGAGGCTGAGGGCTCCAGGCTCTAAGGTGGAAACAGGGGCACAAAATGGTTGAACAGGCCAGCTGGCCAGAAGAGGCCAAAAGGAGAGTAACAGTAGGCATAGGATGCGGCAGAGGACGCCATGGGAAGCAGCAGCCCAAGTCAAGACCTTTGGTGATAAGGACCAAGGAGGTGAGCCTTCGTAAGGAAGGCAAGTGTCAGTATAAGTTTATAGAATAAGGGCTAGTTTTATTCAATTCTTATATTTATTGAGCACCTACTATATGGTAGGCACTAACTTGTAAGTAAGATGATAATATTAGTTAAAATTACTCATTCTTTTTTCTCCATAACACTTAACATATTTATGTAATAAGAAAAGATACAAATCTTAAAATGAAAATTTAAGAGAAAAACAGAAACACAGAATTGCTAAGGAATAGGGGATGTAGCCCAAAGTTTAATGGTATGGGCCCTAACCTCAGGCTGGCCTAAGTTCAAATGCAGACTCTGCAACTCACCAACTGTGTGACTTCTGTGTTTTAGAGCCTTGATCTGTAACATGAGGATGACAAGAACATCTCTCAGGGTGTGGTGAAGGTTTGATAAGACAGGATGACAGGATGTGTAAAACGCAGCACCTGGTGATATTATACAATAAGGCATTTTCCTCCCAGAAGTTTTTGTGGACTGCTCTGCATGGGCTTCACACATACCTACCATTCTGGTCTCCCCACCTGGATATCTTCAAATTGCTTTCTCCTCCCCATCTGTTTACTGTCAGGACCTGGGCCAACAGGAGGCACAGGAATAATTTAAATCCCCCAGAGCTGCCAAAACCTATTATCCAGGCTTAATGCATTATCACCACTAGGAGTTGCCTTTTGAAAGAGGACATTGGAAACTACAAAGAATGACTGGTGAGAGCCTTTCAGGCATAAAGGAGAAGCACCCGTCAGATCCCCCTAATCCAGTCACTCATTAGGCCAACGGTGCTGGTTTGAAAAACGTGTCTACCCTCAGTGAGGGAAGGGGAGGGTAGGATGAGTTGAAAGAGCAGCCTTGGCATATATATACTACCATAGCTAGCTAGTGGGATGCTGCTGTACAGCACAGGGAGCTTTCAGCTCGATGCTCCGTGATGACCTAGGGAGGTGGGATGAGGAGGTAGAAGGGAGATTCAAGAGGGAGGGGACACATGTATATGTATGGCACTGCAGCAAAGAACCTGCCTGACAACGTAGGAGATGCAGTTTCAATCCCTGGGTCGAGAAGACCCCCTAGAGAAGGAAATGGCAACCCACTCCAGTATTCTTGCCTGGAAAATCCCATGGACAGTAGAGCCTGGTGGGCTATAGTCCATGGGGTCGCAAAACTGTCAGTCACAACTTAGCAACTAAACAACAAATAGCAGATTCTCTTCATTGTGTGGCAGAAACTAACACAACATTGTAAAGCCATTATACCCCAATAAAGATCAAATAAAATACAGAAAAAAAGGAAAGGAAAAAAAAGAGAAAAACATATCTACCAAGTCTTTCTTGCGAGAAATAGCTGAAGTCAAATTTGCCTTTCCTTGTATATGATCTGGACTTAGGAACTCACTTTTTTTTAATTTAATTTAATTTATTTATTTTTTAAATTTAATTTTATTTTTTTCCATCTCAGGTGTACATGAGTTCCCAATCTTGAACCGCCCCCCCCCACCTCCCACCCCACATCAACTCTCTGGATCATCCCCGTGGGCCAGTCCCAAGCATCATGTATCCTGTATCGAACGTAGACTGGTGATTCGTTTCTTACATGATAGTATACATGTTTCAGTGCCATTTTCC
>SJYA01001716.1:1840188-1859085 GCA_006410615.1 Neotragus moschatus | reverse complement strand
AGGATGCTTGAGAGGTCCTGGTTGTGATTCCTGCAGCTCCCAGCTGCTCACTTCCCACCCAAGAGTCAGGCAGGTGAGAGAGCAAAACTGCAGATGATTCCAAGCCACAGCCTTCCAGCTATCCCAGCCAACACTGCGGAGCAGAACTGAGCTTGTCTTCACAGTCCTGCCCAGAATGTACACTCACAGGCATAGTCAATGCTATTGTTTTCAGCCACTAAGCTTTGAGGCGATTTGTCAATTGTCATAATGATAGATTGGCTTCTCGGCAGTCACACAGGGCTCTGCTCTCAGAAGAGCCCTGGGCTTAGATTAAGGCTCTGCTGTCTCTGTCTTGAAATTCTCAATCTTTTCTTATACTGGGCCCTGAAAAGGATGACCTGGTCCTGACCCCTGCGCACATGAATTACTCTTATTCTCCTCCTCTTGGTCCTATGTATTTGTCACACGCAGGCAACTATTCAGCATGTGCAGTGGACAGGGCTATGGAACCAGCAGGACCTAGGTTCAGATCCCAGCTGCACCACAGACTGTCCCTGTGACCTTGGGTAGGTTAATTATCCCTCAGTAAACTTATCTGCAGAATGGAGATAATAAGACTTACTTCACAGGGTTCCAGTGAATACTAAGTGGATAACGAATTACTCCTTGCACAAAGAGGCTCTTATTCTTGTCCCTGTCTCTGATAGCTTCTCGTTTTAAAGAACCCTCCATAGCCACATCAGCTTCCCTGGTGGCTCAGTCAGTAAAGCGTCTGCCTGCAAGGTAGGAGACCTGGGTTCCGTCCCTGGGTCGGGAAGATCCCCTGGAGAAGGAAATGGCACCCCCCTCCAGTATTCTTGCTCGACTATTCCATGGACAAAGGAGCCTGGTCCATGGGGTGGCTACAGTCCATGGGGTGGCAAGAGTCAGATTCGAATTAGTGACCAAACTAACCACTACACCCACATCAGAGTAATCTTTTGCTGGAACTCCACTGCTCCAAAACCTTCAGTGGGTCCCTATTTCTATTATAGTTCAGTCTTCACCTGGACATTCAAGGTCTTCTCTGATCAGATATCATGTTACCATTTTTAGACTCATCTTCCAATTTTCCATCATCCTAACATTTTTCTTCAAACAGATGGGTTCAGGAGTATGTTGAAATACTTTTCACTTTCACCTTGCAGTTCTTTTGCCCAAGCTGTTTCATCCCTTACCTGAAATATCCTGGGCCTTCCTGACAACCTTAACACTCTGGTTACAGTCCACTTCAGAAGCAAATAACTGCATATGGGTTTTCAGTCTCATCTCAGTAATATTCTCCTAAGTCATGCTTCCAAATGTGACGTTTTTAGTCCAGATAACTCACCTCTATGATTTCAAGGAAGCCAGACTAAGGCATGCTTCCCTGGTGGCTCAGTCAGTAAAGAATACACTTGTAATGCAGGTAGACCCAGGTTCGATCCCTGCATTGGGAAGATTCCCTGTTGAAGGTATGGCAACCCACTCCAGTATCCTGCCTGGGAAATCTCATAAACAGAGGAGCCTGATGGGCTACCATCCATGGGGTCACAAAGAGTCGGACATGACTGAGTGGCTAAACCACCAGCACCACCAGGCTAAGGCAGCTCAAGTAACATTTAATGAGGTTGGTGTAATGTGATTTCTNTATGGCAACCCACTCCAGTATCCTGCCTGGGAAATCTCATAAACAGAGGAGCCTGATGGGCTACCGTCCATGGGGTCACAAAGAGTCGGACATGACTGAGTGGCTAAACCACCAGCACCACCAGGCTAAGGCAGCTCAAGTAACATTTAATGAGGTTGGTGTAATGTGATTTCTTCACCCTTTCACATTTCTAACTAACTATTGAAGAGTTGTTTGCCATGTCCCTCTCCAGGGGATCTTCCCAACTCTGGGATCAAACCTGGGTCTCCTGCATTGTGGGCAGATTCTGTATCATTTGAGCTACCCGGGAAGCCCTTGTAAGCAACAGAAATAAAGCAGGTATTGAAAACTTCCTGTAAAATAAATATGTTCCTAATCATTTTCTATAACTACAATGTGCTGAAACACAATTTATCCTAATGACCACAGAAAAGCCACCACAATTATTAGAGTTGTTATATAATCCAATAAAGTTATTTACATCACACACACACACTCACAATGGCCCTCCAGTATTTGATTTCTTCAAGCCTTTGCATCAGTGCATAGGAGGAGAGCCTGGCCTTGGAGTTGGAACTCAGATCAAATCCAGTCTGTCATAGTACTAACAGTGTGATCTTGGCAGGTGTTGTGGGGCCTTCACTCTAAAAAATGAGGATAGGGACTTCTCCTGCAGTCCAGTGGTTAAGACTTTGTGCTCCCAGTGCAGGGGGCTTGGTTTCCAGGGACTCAAATTTGATCCCTCTTTGGGAAACTAATATCCCTCATGCCCCATGTGCATGCTAAGTCGCTTCAGTTGTGTCCGACTCTGCCTGACTCTATGGACTGTAGCTGCCAGAGTCCTCTGTCCATGGGATTTCCCAGGCAAGAATACTGGAGTAGGTTGCCATGCCCTCCTCCAGGGGATCTTCCCCACACAGGGATAGAACTAGTGTCTCTTACCTCTCCTGCATTGGCCGGCAGGTTCTTTATCGCTGACCACCTGGGAAGCCGCTCATGCCTCATAATGAGGCCTAAAAAATACAAACTATAAAAAAAAAAAAAATGAGGATAACGGTATCTATCTGGAAGGGGCTCAGGGAGATGCACTGGGAAATGTAGGTAGAGTGATTGGCAGTGAGTATTGCTCCCTGAGTATTTCAGAGACTCTAGGATGTGGGAGAGCCTTTTCATTGCTTGACTTTCCATCTAGCACAAAACCACTTGCACAGCACCCTGTCAATGGCCATCAACCTCCACTGGACTTCCCAGGACTGGAGCCTGGCACCTCACAGGGCATCCATTCCATTTCCAGCTAATACTGTCAGAAGTTATTTGGAACTCAATTTTCTCCTTTAACGCCTCCCTCCAGAGCCGCCTGTGACTCTAGCACAACCCCACCCCCTCGCAAGAGAAGAGGTAATGGCTATACAGACCAAGAAGTCCCACATCTGAGAGCTGGGCTCCCCTGCCATTTCCATCAGGGTGATAACCCTCGGTTCCTCCTTCTCCTCCTCTGTCAAATGAGGATGAAACTCCTGCCAGCTTCCCCCCCGCCCCCCCCACGGACTGTCAGAGCAACGAATAAGACCAGAAGGGAAAAGCTCTTGGGGGGATGATGAACTTCACCTTCCCCACCCCCCACCCCGCCCCATCACCGCGAAGGAGCTCAGGTCTCAGGTCTCCCTTTCCAGGCCCTCCCTCTACCTGGTCTCAGGGGTAACCTCGGAGAGGCGCCCAGAGGCGGGAGCCGGCGCTCCTGCTGCGTCCGAGCCGCAAGGGATGCGGAGAGACTGCGCCTTCAGCATCCGACCCGGAGCCAGGAGGCCGCCCCCGCCCGCAGTCCAGCCCCGCGGCGCGCAGCATCGCCCAGCTGCCCACGGCGGGGTCCCAGGCCACCCACCGGGCGGGGCTTGCACCCACCTGCGGCGGCACCGGTCCGTCTGGGTCGTCGCTGGAGGCTGTGCGCCGCCGCCGCCGCCGCGCCTCGGCTCCCGCCGCCCGGCCCTCCCCCGGACCGCTCCACGTGGCCGCTCCACGTCGCCGTCCGGGCTGCGGCCGCCGCCCTGGCCCGGGCAGAGTCCTGAGCGCCAGCGCCGCGGGCAGGATCCCCGCCCCGCCCCGCAGACCCTGGCCCACACCGGGCGAGAGTGTGTGGTGTGTGTATATGTATGTGGGTGTGCCCGCGTGACAGATACAGACATCTAGGAGGCAGAGAGACAGATGATGAAGTTGATGTATATAAGAAGCATATTTAACTGGGGGGCCACTCCCTGCTGGGACCCAGATGTGTGTGACAAGACAGAAGTTAACTTACTATTAGCCTGTGGGATTGTGACTTGTGTATGTAGCTGTGTGGATGAGGGGCTGGTGACGCCGTAGGGAGGGGTGTTGTGTGTGGCCGTGTATCCAGTATGACAGTACTTGAGAGAGTTTGGCCAGTGCATGACTGGCTGACTGGGTGTGTGGCAGTACAGGATGTTAGTGGTGTGTCTGTTAGGGTGTCTGTGTGAACTCTTCCTGTTTGTGATGCTCAAATGACACTTGCAACTGTCGGCTTCCAGTGAAGGTATCATTGTGTGACTGTGATTGCACATCCCTGAGAGGTCGCTCCATCTGAGCCATGGCTGGGGGAGGGGACCTGGGAAAGCACCATCTTGAGGGCAATGGTTTGCCAGTACAGTGATGCAGTGTGTGGTTGTAGCTTTGCGGTCAAATGGAGCATCCCCAGTCTTCTCACAGGGGCCAGTTCCTTCACTGAGGCTTCAGACTACTTCCTTACTCTCTGGGTCAAGACCTTTTCAGTGAATGACTTATCTTCCTGGAATCTTCAACTTCTCCCTCTCCCAATCAGCTCCTTCTCATCAGAGTCCATTGCAACAACAAACTCACTCTCATCAAAGTCACCTGGTCCTCCTTCCTGTGGTGGACACTGCTGGACAGTGCCTCCTCTGGTCATGATATCATTGGTTTTGGCAACACCATCCTCTCTCTCCAGTCATTTCTTCTTAGTTTCTTCTGTGTCATGGATTCCTCTGGGCTCTTTCCTCACTCCCCATCTGCTCGTGTGTTCTTCCATTCACATAGCTTCCATCACTATCTCTTCTGGGTTGAATTCTGTACTTCAAAAATTCATATGTTAGAGTCCTAACCCCTAGTACCTCAGAATGTGACTGTATTGGGAAATAGAGTGGTTGCAGATATAATTAGTGAATATGGGGTCATACTGGAGTAGGTTGGGCCCCTAATCTAATATTTTTTTCCCAATAAAAAGTGGAAATTTGGACACACATACACAGGCATGTATGCATACACACACACACACACACTCTCTCTCTCTCTCTTCTCCCTCTCTCTCTCTCTCTCAGACACACACAAACACACACAGGAAAAACAGCATGTGAAGATTCGGGCAGAAATTAGAGTGAAGCTTCTACATGCCAAGGAATGCTGGAGATTTCCAGGGAACCCCCAGAAGCTAGAAGAGAGGTGTGGAACAGAGTCTTCCTCATTGCTCTCAGAAGGAACCAATCCTTCTGGCACTTTGATCTTGGATTTCCAGTTTCCAGAACTGTGAGACAATAAGTTTCTGTTTTTCAAGATACCAGTTTGCAGCACTTTGTTATGGCAATGCTACAAGTTAATGTACCATCTGAATGCTGATAAATACCATATCTCAAATACAATCTCTTAGCCCCAGAACATTTCTGGAGCTGAATAGCCTACTGACTTGTGCCAGATTTTAAGTTTTAAAGGTGACTGAATGACAGCACAGAGAGGTGAATGCCAGTGAAAGAGAACTTTAATGTTACAGTTCCTTTAAGAGGAGGAGGCACAGATTACCAAACAGGACCGCAGAGGGAAGCACCAGTGTAGGTCAGAGGCAGAAAGGAGCAAGGGGAAGGCACAGGCCACAGCCTTTATTAAGCTAGAAAAGCAAGACAGGGCAGGCTGAACAGTTTAGGGTTGATTAGCTTGAAAAACTTCAGAAGGCTTTGGGGGCACAGAGGCTGTCCCTAGTTGATGAGTCCCTTGTCCTGGGTTGATTTAGGAAAGGGAGAATATTGGTTTGGTGTGTGAGAGTTGGATAAAGGAGTTCAGAGTATGACCTCTAGGAATTTTTTTTTTTTTAATCTTTTGGTTGCACCGTGTAGCATGCAGGATCTTAGTTCCACAACCAGGGATCAACCTCTCACCCCCTGCAATGCAAACTTGGGAGTCTTAACCACTGGGCCACCAGGGAAATCCCAGAGGATAGCCTCTGGATTGCAGAAGGGAGGTGAACAACTCTGGCTGTTAGTTGGGACTTGTGATTAATTGATGCCAAACAGACAAATTCAGAATCTAAGAAAACACAATTAGAACACCTATCAGCACCCCAGCCTCTATGTGTCTGAGTCAGAATACACCATCTTCCTCCTCAAAATTTCCCCTCTCCCCATTTCCCTATCCCAGGGTCAAGTCCCATACCCATCCCTGAATCTACATAGTCAGAAAACTGGGGGTCATTCATGATTCCTCCTTATTTCCTCACCTCCAACCGACTACCAAATCCTATCAATCCTGCCTCCTATCTTAATAATCTTCACGCCTCTCCTGAGCTTCCCCCAGACCAGGCAGCAACGCTCCATGCCAAAGTTCTGTTAACAGCCTCTAACTGACCTCCTTCCATTCTCATCCCCCTCCAGTCCATTCTCCAAGTAGCCTGAATGTTTCTTCTAAAACATAATTCTGATCATGTCACCCCTGCATGCTAAGTCGCTTCAGCTCATGACCCTAGACTGGAGTCTGCCAGGTTCCTCTGTCCATGGGATTCTCCAAGTTAGAATACTGGAGTGGGTTACCATTTCCTTCTCTGGGGGATCTTCCCCACCCAGGGATGGAACCTGCATCTCTTATGTCTCCTGCATTGGCAGGCGGGTTCTTTACCACTAGCACAACATGGGAGGCCAGCGTGAGGAACTCCACCCGTGGCAAAGGTCATGAAGAAGGAGGCTTGGCATACGCAAAGGCGTTATCAAGCCTCAGGAAACTCCCTGTTCCCGAGCATCTACCCCCAAAACCAAACTCTGTTTTATGCTCTCACCTACACCTCTGACTTTACGGGGGGCTCTCCCCCATAACCGTTTCTCCCGGAGAAGGAGTTAACCTACAGCTCCAGTTAATAAAAATTCCTGGGCGTGACAAGAGTGTTTCAGCCTACGAACTCCTCTGAAGGTTATCTNTTTTTTTTTTTTTTTTTGATTTCACCTTAAATGTATTGTCATTTAACATCTAGGTATGCTTTCTCAGATCCATGGAGTCTGGGCACCTTTCCCAGGGCTCCCACAGCAGCTAGTACTTCCCTTATCTAGCACCATACTCGATTGCAGGCGTTCAACCCTGACTACACATTAGAGTCTTCCAGAAAACTTGTAAGTTATATTAATACCTAGGCATCTCTCCAGACCAACCATATCAGGAAGTGGGGCCTGGGCACTTCTAGTGTTAGAAACACACACAATTCCAATCTTCAGTCAGGATTGGGAGTCATTGCTCTAGCAGATTACTGACTTGTTTCCATCTCCCAGTGAAGACAGGAACAGCACCCCAAGCTGGTAGAGTGATGAGTAAATATCTGCTTTACGTG
Source organism: Neotragus moschatus (assembly GCA_006410615.1). Classification (NCBI taxonomy): domain Eukaryota; kingdom Metazoa; phylum Chordata; class Mammalia; order Artiodactyla; family Bovidae; genus Neotragus; species Neotragus moschatus. Next base: position 1,851,826 of record SJYA01001716.1, on the reverse strand, counting down.
TGGACAGCATAGAGTGACACTATGCGTGGCTTTAACCCGTGTGAATGTGACACTGTGTGAAACGCCACTCATTCAGTGAAGTGAACTGAAGTGAAGTCGCTCAGTCGTGTCCAACACTTTGCGATCCCATAGACTGTACCTTATCAGGCTCCTCCGTCCATGGGATTTTCCAGGCAAGAGTGCTGGAGTGGATTGCCATTTCCTTCTCCAGGGGATCTTCCCGACCCAGGAATCGAACCCGTGTCTCCCGCATTGCAGGCAGACGCTTTACCGTCATTCAGTAGCTGAACCCTAAGTGACACCGTGTGTGTCACAGTGTGAATGTGTCCTAGTGCGAGGACCACTGTGAATGGTTGAGCACTGGGACTGGAAGGATGTTACCACACGAGTGGCTGTGCCCTTTGTGTGTGACTGATGAATGGCTGGGGGACTCTAGCCAGGCTGCCAGCCTCGCCGCGCCGCCAGGGCAGGGTTTGAGGAAAAGGGAACTGGAGCTGCCCCTCACTAAGATGGCGACTGTAGGCGAGGTCGCTAGTCCTCACAAGAGGCTGCACGGCCGGTGACCGTGAAGCGGAAGGAAGAGGCGCAGAGGCGCGAGACCAGGGCCGCAAGCAGTAAAGCCACTCGCAAGTCAGTCGGGTCAGCTCCACGCAGAGTGGCCGGCGCAGCCCGCCCACCTACTCGGCGCCCTAGCACCGCCCCTCGCCACGCCCGCTGCCGGTGGGCGGGGCCCACATCCCCGAACCGCCAGGCGGTGGAGGCCGAACTTGCACAGGCCGTCCAATGACGTGTAACGGGCGGGGCCCAGCGCGCACCTGCGGGCCTATTAATCGAAGCTCAAGCTCCGGATCCGGTCAAGAACTTGGGAATCGAAACTCAGCAACACAAGATGCTGAGCTCCTCTCAAAGCCCCCAGGATGACACCTGGACAGAGTCCTTCTCTCTGCTTTTGGGACTTGGCGCTGCCCTCTACTTGGGCTACTACTGGACATGGGTGCCCCAGGTGGGTGCGAGTCCAGAGCTCTCGCCGGCGGGTTTAGGTTACTGAAGTTCAGGGGCCACTTCAGTCGGGGCTCGAGCCCTTTGTGGAAGCTGGCTTCGTTGGCTGTCCAGGTCCAGGTGAAATTTTGACGCCACAACCCCACCACTACTCCTGCCCTGCGCTCCAGCCAGGCTCAGCTTTGCTATTAACACCGAAAAGAGAGTTGATTCTTTGTCTGCTTAGGTTCTCTGCATTCTCCGCGTACTCCCTATCCCGCTGGGCCTCTCAGGCATCGGAAGGATGCTGTTGCTTATTATGCGGACCAAAGCTTGCGGAAAGGCGGGGTGGAAGGTATCTTGAGGTGACAAGGAGACACACACACTGTGGTTTTCTTTTTAGGCAGTCTAGCTGACTTCCTCGTTAGCTGCACTGAATGAAGAAACCAGTCTGTGGGGTGGTAACTCCCAACATCACCCCATCAGTAGGACCTTGCTTCTCTGGCAGGGGTTCCTGCCTATCTCAGGAATATCCTAACTGTCTTTGCTCATTGAGCCCTATTTTAAGTTCTAGGCTCTCCATGTATAGTGCAATGGAAAAATCTGAAGAGGATGATTTTAATGAACTTGGAGAGTTTATTCTCACTGAAATTTGCATATCCCCCCAATCAAAATCTTTTAATTTTCATTAAACTCAAAGTAGCTGAGTCTAACAAGAAATCTATTGATTGAGGCCCTTTAAAAAGATCTATAGGGAAATTTAATGTCACCTAAATTTTATATTTGCTTTATACATCCTATGTATTGTTTATAAAATACTTCTGCCTTAATAAAAGCAATTTTAAAAATCCAAACATTACAATACCCTATAAACCTTACCTTACATGTCTGATTTGAAAAGTCAGTTATTTCAGAACAGACTTGTCCTTAACTAAACACTTTCCATTGTTTGCAACCAGCCACAGAGAAATCAGAGACCTCTGCCACTATATACTACAAGCCCTTCTATGAGTTCCAAATCCTGGTTAAAATCCAGGGCAAGTGTCATTCTGGAGGCTCTGAGGACGTGCTGTTCGGATTGTCCAGCTTGGCAATGGATTGGTATTGACTCACCAACAGCGATCAACGGCATTTTATTAATTAATTATCAGGGATAAGTCAGGAAACACTTTACTAGAGTTAAAATGAAACTCACATACATCAAACCTGTGATTTTATTAGCACTTTGTTCTACACCTCTGACGTGATTGACCAAATATTTAATAGATTGATAACTCAAAATCTTGGCAACTAGGAGATAATATAGTAAAATGATTAAGAACACAAGCTTTTGAGTCAGACAGACTTGGGTTTCAATTCCTAGCTCTACCACTAACTAGCTTTGGCACATTTTGTGCCCTGTGACATATATTCATACACGTTTCCACAGGGGGATCATAGGGAAGGTTTATAGGGTATTGTGAGGTGTGGATTTTCAAAGATATCTCAAACAGCTGTTGTGAAGGTTACAGGATATAATCAGGTACAGTGCTTAGCACAGTATCTGGCACATAAGGAGCACTCAACAAATCTTACTAGTATTAGAAATAATATATATTTTTTACATTTTTAAATTGAAGTATAGTTGATTTACTTTGTTGTCTTAGTTTCTGCTGTACAGAAAAATGATTCGGTTTTATATATATTTATATATATATATATATATTCTTTTTTAAATATTCTTTTCCATTATGGTTTACCATAGGATATTGAATATAGTTCTCTGTGCTATCCAGTAGGATCTTGTTGTGTATCCATTCTATATATAAAAGCTTACTTTTGCTAACCCAACCTCCCACTCTAACCCTCCCTCAGCCCCCTCCCTCTTGGTGACCACAAATCTGTTCTTTATGTCCATGAGTCTGTTTCTGTTTTGAAGATAGGTTTGTTTGTGTCATATTTTAAATTTCACATATAAGTGATATCACGTGGTATTTGTCTTTCTTTCTGACGTACTTCACTCAGTATGATAATCTGTAGTTGCATCCTTGTTGCTGCAAATGGCATTATTTCCTGGGTTCTTATGGCTTAGTAGTATTCCATTGTATATAGGTACCATATCTTTTTTTATCCGTCAATGGACTTTTAGTTTGTTTCTATATCTTTGCTATTGTGAATAGTGCTGCTATGAACATATGAACATAGAATATATCTTTTTGAATTAGAACTTTGTGTGGCTGTATGCCCAGGAGTGGAATTGCTGGATCATACAATAATCCTAGATTTAGTTTTCTGTGGAACCTCCATACTGTTTTCCATAGTGGCTGTACCAACTTACATTCCCACCAACAATGTAGGAGGGTTCCCTTTTTTCCACATCCTTGTCAGCATTATTTACAGAGCATTTAATGATGGTCATTTTGATTGGTAGTAGTTCACTGTACCTCACTGTAGTTTTGATTTGCATTTCTCTATTAGACATGCTGAGCATCTTTTCATGTGCCTATTAGCCATTTGCATTTCTTCTTTGGAGACATGTCTATTTAGGTCTTCTGCCCATTTTTTGATTGGGTGGTTTATTTTTGTTATTGCTGAGTTGTATGAACTGTTTGTCTATTTTAGAAATTAAGCCCTTGTTGGTTGCGTTCTTTGCCAAATGTTTTTTCTCATTCTATAGGTTGATTTTTCATTTTGTTTATGGTTTCCTTTGCTGTGCAAAAAGGTGTAAGCTTGATCAAGTCCTATTTGCTTATTTTTGTTTTTATTTCTATTGCCTTGGGTGACTGACCTGAGAAAATATTGGTATGATTTATGCCAGAGAATGTTTTGCGTAATATCATTATTAATTCCATTTTGCCTTTTGCTTGCTGTGTGACTCTGGGCAAACAACTTAACCTTTGTCATAGTTTCTTCATTTATAGTAAGGTTGGATTTAGCCTAGTGCTAGCAAATAGCATATAGTGAATCACAGATGTTATTATTCCAGGGCTTAATAACCAAGGTATGAGTCATAATAGTCATACTACCAACATGGCCTCTTGAGTTCATCACTTAGCCCCTTTTGACTACAGGAAGAGACAGGAGTCTGGTCCTAGGTCCCCTTAGGCCTGCAACAGAAATGCCATTTCTGTTTTTTGATTCTGAGACCTTTTGTCTTTGTACAGTATACTCCCCATTTACAAGCCTTCTACATGACAAGGCCCTCTCATTTACTTGATGTATATCCAGAACCATCAAGCAAAGGGGTTGAAAGTTAGGGCTAAGCACCCACTGACCTCATCTGTCCCTTCATCCTATCCCTGTTACCTTCCCCCTGGCTGGCAGGAAGGAAGAGAAAATCTGTTTACACTGGGACTATTCCTCCATTAGAGTACAGTCAACAGCAGGGGCTGTTAAGTAAGAAAACGAGGTGTTGTGGTAAAAAGCAGCCCTTCAGTTGCAAGCATGCACAGTAAGAGATGGGAACATATGACAATGGAGTGCTAAAATCAGGAGCCAATGTGGCCAGAGATGGTTTTGAGATGATAGTGTGGGTAATTCAACTGCAAGGCAGAAGTCACAAGTTGAATGGTACTGCATTTCTTCAGCCTCTGCTCAGGGCCCCAACCTCTTCTGTAGGAGATCAGCTGGGTAACTTATATTAGTTGCTATCTCCAAAGTGGGTTTGAGGCATGGATAGGCTGAGTGTGGAAGTTGGTTCAGGGTCAGTTCTGGAGAGGTGACACTCTAGGTCTGGAGTTCCGGGGCTCTAGTGGAACTCCAGATTGAGGTATGCTAGATTCCTCACCCTCAGATGAGGCAGTGCCCTCCAGGCTGGCCTCTGGGACGAGGTCTCTCTGGTGTTGGGCACCTTACTGGCTTGGTGCAAGTATCAGGGGAGTGAGGCCGATGGTATTGTGTGGTTACAGAGGCCACAGCTGGTGACTGGGTCCCGATTTCTGGCCTTCCTGGAGCAACACTGTCCAGTCACTCTGGAGACTTTCTATCCTACGCTCTGGTGTTTTGAGGGGCGGCTACAAACCATCTTCAGAGTCTTACTGCAGTCCCGGCCGGTAGTCCCTTACTCGAGGTAAGAGAAAGATGGGGGTGAACAGGAAGCTGCAAATATAAGGAAATCTTTATAGGGAATAAAATTATTTGGCTGCGTCAGGTCTTAATTGTGGCACTCGGGATCTTTTGTTGTGGCACACTAACTCTCCAGTTGAGCCAGGCAAGCTCAGGTTGTGGCCTGCAGGCTCCAGAGTACATGGGCTTCAGTAGTTGTGGCATGGAGGCTTAGCTGCTTCATATGTGCGATCTTAGTTCCCCGACCAGGGATCGAATCTACGTCCTCTGCACTGAAAGGTGGATTCTTAACCACTGGGCCACCAACGAAGTCCCTCATCTCTCTCTTTTAAAATGGAGGTAACCTTCACTCTGTCTACCTCAGTGAGCTGAGGGTAACCAGGGTGGCTATATNTGCTTCATATGTGCGATCTTAGTTCCCCGACCAGGGATCGAATCCACGTCCTCTGCACTGGAAGGTGGATTCTTAACCACTGGGCCACCAACGAAGTCCCTCATCTCTCTCTTTTAAAATGGAGGTAACCTTCACTCTGTCTACCTCAGTGAGCTGAGGGTAACCAGGGTGGCTATATGAAAGAGCTTATGTACAACCATGAGGTAATTTAATATTCAATCTTTTATGTCCCCATTATACCTTGTTATGATCTTCAGGTTTTGCACAATACGTGCCCTCAAATGATGAGAAATTGTGGGAGTTGATTGCGGAGGGAAAGGAAGGTATAAAATCTTTTGAAGTACATGGAGTTCCTAATCCTAATAGTATCTTTGTATGCCCTTTTCTCCAAAACCACAGTGAAGTTCTCGAAACCCCAGATGGAGGCCAGATCCTCCTAGACTGGGCCAGCCAGTCTAACAGTCAGTACCCTGACCCTAGCACCCAGCCCATTGTATTACTGCTTCCTGGCATCACAGGCAGTAGTCAGGAGACATATATCTTGCACCTAGTTGATCAAGCTTTGAAGGATGGCTACAGGTAAGGATGGGAACAGCCCAGAGAATTCGGTGATGTCTGATAACTTGTAATTGTGTGTGTGTGGTGGGTGGGATGGGGGCGGTGTCGATTCAGACCCTGTTAGCTCTGGGGAGAAGGTGCCATATGAAGGGCACCTTATGTCTGAGGCCTTTCTGAAAGCTACCAAGATGGGAGAAGAGCCTGTAGGGATGGTCTGGCTAACATGTACCTGTGTGTGCCACAGGGCTGTTGTATTTAATAACCGGGGCTGCCGCGGGGAAGAACTACTGGTGAGTACCCTCCTTTCTCTAGTGGTTCTTCTAGACTCCACTCCCTTCGGATACCCTGGGTCCTGCACCTCTACCTACCTGTCTTCCATTTCTTGAGTCCTTTCATTTTTCTGCCTTCTGGCCAAGGTCCCCCTCTCTACCCAATGATCCGGTTTGCCTCAGACCCATAGGGCCTTCTGCGCCAGCAACACTGAAGATCTGGTGACAGTCATCAACCACATAAAGAGTCGCTACCCCCAAGCCCCACTGCTGGCTGTGGGCATCTCTCTCGGAGGGTAAAGACCGTCTCACTTAACCCAAAGGCCCAGTCTTCCTTCTCCCCATCCTCTCCCCATATCCAGTCCTGACTGGAGAAACCCTTTTTTCACGGCCTGGTCCAACCCTGCAGGATATTAGTGCTGAATCACCTGGCTCGAACAGGACAGGCAGCAGGCCTGGTGGCAGCACTGACTCTGTCTGCATGCTGGGACTCCTTTGAGACCACCCGATCCCTGGAGACCCCCCTGAACTCACTGCTCTTCAATCACCGCCTCACTGCTGGGCTCTGTCAAGTCATGAACCGGTAGGGTCCTGATGAACAGCAAAGGGCAGAGAACAGGGTAGGATGGCACATGCCAGGCCCTCCCAGTGCTCGGGTCAGCTGTGTGTGTATACTTTTCTCCATCGAGATAAGACCAAGGGTGGCTCCGGGTGGGGTCCGGGTGCAGAGCCAAACCTCTGTTCTTTTGCAGAAACAGAAAGGTGATGGAAAATGTGGTGAATGTCGACTTTGTCCTGCAGGTGTAGTCTTCCAGCTCTCCCCTCTGCCCCATATTGTTCTTCCCACATCTTATTCCCTTGTTCTCATCCTAGCCTATCCCGCCTTCCACCACCTGCAGGCCCGCACCATCCGCCAATTTGATGAGCGCTACACAGCTGTGGTCTTTGGCTATCAAGACTGTGCTGCCTACTACCGAGCAGCCAGTCCAAGAACCAAGGTCAACGCCATCCAGATCCCTGTGCTCTGTCTCAACGCAGCTGACGACCCTTTCTCCCCCGTCGACGGTGAGCACCGGGAATCCAGATGCTTTAGGCCCCAGGGGAAATGGGCCATGTGTGAGGTGCAAGTGGAGAGCACCTAACCTCCTCTCCAACTCCCCTTGCCCCAGCTCTTCCCCTACAGGCTGCCCAACACTCTCTCCACGTCGCACTGCTAGTCACGGCCCGGGGCGGCCACATCGGCTTCCTGGAAGGACTGCTTCCCTGGCAGCACTGCTATATGAGCCGCCTCCTGCATCAGTACGCCAAAGCCATCTTCCAGCACCCAGCGGAGTTGCCGGGACCCCGGTCACCTACCCCTTCAGAGGCAGGCAAGAGCTGACAAGAGTCTTAGTTCAGTCTCTCCTTGTTTATTAAATATCAACTTTTCCTGCCAAATGGGCTGAAGTTCCTTTTCCCTTTCCTTAAGGCTAGACTCTCCAGGAACTTACTGCATATGGCCTGGTGGGCTTGGAGCTACCCAGTGGAACCCAAAGATTACTGCCTGGATCTTCATTCTGCTCCTTCCTTCCCTAATAGCAAGTCCCAGGCCAGTGCAGGACCCCAGCAAATTCCAGGGGCTCATGTGAAGAGCAACTGGCCACAAGGCTGTGGGGTACGAGGAGAAAATGATTGTTTCTGCAGGAAGGACAGCACAGCAGTGCCTCCAAGTTCTTGGGCATCTTCGCATATTTCTGGAGAAAAAGTTCAAGCTCAACTCTGGAGCCCCTGGTAGACAGAGGGAAGGAGGCAAGTGGTACAGCCTGGCCCTCAGATACCACTGTCCTGGGCGGATCCACAGATGATGAACGCAAGGTTCCCAGACTCAGGGTTGCACATGGCCAGAGCCAGGCTTTAACTGGGAAGGGTAGGCACTGCCCATCACTCTTATCCGTGGCAACCTCAGCTATGGACCCAGGTGGAGTGAGCAGTGGGGTCCAGGCCCCCGTTCTGGTCTAGAAGGTGGCAGTGTCCAGGCCCCTGGTTCCCTGGGAGCAGGGAGGCTAAAGAAAACCTGGAAAGGCACTCTGGAGCAGCAGGATGGTCACAACAATAAGCCCAACACACAGCAGCAGCAGCAGCCACACAGGAGCACTTCCTGCAGGAGGGAGAAGGGAAGAATTCAGAAGGCAAAGGAGTGGCATTGCAGCCCGGAGAACAGAACCATTCAAGAAGGGGACAGGTGACTATAGACAAGCATCCTATTCTCCGGGGGGGCAAGTTTCTGCTCCAGCTAAAGGGGGAGTGGTACCCCCACCCCACCTGAGGGACTCACGTCGTGAGGGCAGCAGGTGCAGCTGGCAACGACTATCCACAGCCACAGAGAACAGAGCAGTTTCGTGGGACCCAAGGAGCTCTGGACCACGACCTTTCTCAGGCAGAAAGGCCACATCTGTCACCACAATGCCATGGGCCTCCTTCACGTAGTACAGACGCTGAGGACAAGAGGAAAGCTAGTGAGGGAAAGCTGGGAAGATTCCTTCTGGAAAACACACCCTCTGCCCCCAGACTTTCCCTCTACAGGCTGGGCCTGACACCTTCGTGCACACTCAGTGAAGAAGGAGGCCTAGAATCTCTACCCCAGAGAGCCCTCAGGGCTGTGCCCAGGTCCATCCATTACCTGGAGCGAGAAAGCTATGTAGATGGCAACAGAGCCAGTGACCGTGCCCAGGCCCAGAAAAGTGCCCGATTCACTGCAACAAAAAAACACTCACTGTCCTAGAGTCCTGTGCAGCAGCAACAGCCCCCAGGAATGTGGGCAGCACATCTTCCCGAGCTGCCCTGGGCACCCTCACACCCAGCCAAGCCACCACTGCCTCATACCTGACACTAAGGCAGGAGATGACTTCATGGCCACAGGGCCTGGTCCGAAGGGGCAGGAATGTGGAGGCATCCCAGGCTGTGAGGTAGCAGGGCGGGGGCTGGCGCAGACGCTTGTGGGGAATCTGCACCGTGAATAGTCGCAGACTGGCAGGCTGGTCTGGAACCTGCCCAAACCTGGGGGCCGAGCGAGAAGCTGTTCAGCTCCCGGGGCCTGCCCAGCCCTCCTCAGAGGTCTGTGCCCTCCTGTACCCTGGTGAGGTCTGGGGTAACACCCAACAAGGCTCCGATCCCCTCCCCACCAGCTTCCCCTCAGCCGTTTCCCACTCCCCCAACCACATCTAGGCTGTGCCTCTTCCAGCTACCCTCTGGGGTCTTCACACCTGCAGGCCTGGTAGCGATAAGGCGTGTTAGAAAACGTGGGTCCGTTCTCTTGCCAGTGCAGCTGTGTCACCAGCTGATCCTTCTGCCACACGGAGGCCTTAAGGTCCCAGCCCACAGTTACCAACTAGTCAGGGATCAAGATTCCAAGGATGGACAGTTAGGAGGATCCACTTACTGGACAAGCAGCATCATCACCTACTTTCTCCACCCTCTCACCTCCTCACCTTGCCATCAGGCCCCAGAGCTAGATCTTCAATCTCCCCTTCATGGGCTTTGAACTCCAGAACCTTCTCTAAGGTGGGTACCTGCAGCCAAACCACCACCACAGTCAGCCTAGGTACCCGGCAAGAGTGCAAATGATACCCACTCCTCTTCTTTACTAATGGCCACTCAGTGCAGGCTTTACTCACAAGTTTCCCAGGACCCAGGTTCAGTTTCTCACAATTCTGGCCTTGCTGTTACTGACACTCATCCTCTACCTCCCCAAACCACACCTTCCAGACACGAACGCAGCCATCTGTCCCTCCAGTGGCAAGCAAGGTATTATCATGGTTGAAACACACAACTTTCTGCAGTGGATCACGGCCGAAGTCTGTCTGCACTTCGTGGAAATTCTCTACGCTGAATTCCACCCCCTCCTGGTGGGTTTCAGCGCCAGACTTCTTCTCTGCTGGGGCTGCCCCTTTCCTTTGTCGAGGGCCCTGCTCCTTGGAACCTGCAACACAAACAGCCTGCCAGGTTCCAGGCTTCTAGAGTAAGTCCTACTGGCCCTTTCCAGTGGTGAACATCAGCTTTTCTCTTGCTACCATAATCCCACCTCCAGCCCCACTTCTTCAGAGACCAAGATGAGCAAGAATTCACTAATTTAACCCTTTGCCCAAAGCTAGCGGGGAGGCTCTCACCTGCCTTCTCTGCCTTGTTTTTGCCCTTCTGCTGATGGATCTGGAAGCGCAGGAGCTGACAGTGGGCATCCTGCCCTGCAGCAAGGATGTTACCAGCCAGGGCCAAGTTCATGGTGGCCCGTGTCTCTGTGTCATGAGAGTGTAGTAAAGAGGCGCTGAGGCGCCCATTAATCTGCTCCAGCTGCAGAAAGTGCTGTGGGGAAGGGAACCAGGACAAGCAAGGTTCAGAGAGCACCTCAAGGACAAACTTACATCCTGTAGTCTGAAGCCCCACCCCCTCTGCTACCTGCATTTTCTAGTTTAAAGACTTTTTTCAAACTTTTTTTTTTTGAGCCTCACTCATGTTTACTGGTCTTCGCTGGTGGCTCAGACGGTAAAGAATCTACTGCAATGTAGGAGACCCAGGTTCGATCCCTGGGTTGGGAAGATCCCCTGGAGAAGGGAATGGCTACCCTCTCCAGTATTCTTGCCTGAAGGATTCCATGGAAAGAGAAGCCTGTCGGTCTACAGTCCATGGGGTAGCAGAGTCGGACACGACTGAGCGACTTATCACTTTCACTTTTTTTCACTTTCTTGCGTACAGCAAGCAAGGCTGGGATTATCACGTCTAGTCTGCAGAACAACATGATAACTCTCAAAAGAGTGAAGAATCCTAGCTTATATTTCACTCTCGCCGCTACCGGTGGGCAGACAGACAAGTCTTATGTAGCCTCCCCAAGAAGGCCATGTTATGACCCCTGGAGTTGATTCCTGAGATCGAATTGAAGCGTTCCTGCCTAGACAGCACTGTGTGCAGTTTTCACTTTGCTTTAGGAGCATCTCAATTCACCATTGAATGGTTCAAGACAAATTCGCGCCGGGACGCCCGGCACGCCGCGGTTCCCATCCGGGAGGGGCAGGGTCCGAAGCAGGGGTGCGGCCCGCTCCCAGACCTCCGGGAATCGCCCTCAGCCCGCTATGCGACCCGGCCCCAGCGGCCCTGTACACTCACCACGCCATTCTTTATGCCAGTCTTGGCGGCACCTCCTCCGCCCGCAGCGATGAGCAGCCCCGCGCTGGGGTCGACCCGAAGCGCGTACAACGGGAACGGGGCCCGGTACAGCTCTGGCGTCCGGCGCCGACCCATCCCGCTCGCCGCGCGCTTCACTGTCGGCGCCGAGGTCCCCGGGACATGCCGCGCCCGGCCTTCGACTGCTGTCCCGGCCGCTGTGGACCTTGGTTCGGTCGCTGCCGGGAGGACTCCAGACCCT
>SJYA01001716.1:1805826-1821577 GCA_006410615.1 Neotragus moschatus | reverse complement strand
CCAACTCCTGGAGCTTGCTCAAATTCATGTCCATTGAGTCGGTGATGCCATCCAACCATCTCAATCTCTGTCATCCCCTTTTCCTCCTGCCTTCAATCTTCCAGTCTTTTCCAGTGAGTCTGTCCTTCACATCAGGTGGCCAAAGTATTGGAGCTTCAGCTTCAGCAACAGTCCTTCCAAAGAATATTCAGGACTGATTTCCTTTAGGATTGACTGGTTGGATCTCCTTGCAGTCCAAGGGACTCTCAAGAGTCTTCTTCAACACCACAGTTCAAAAGCATCAGTTCTTCAGTGCTCAGCCTTCTTTATGATCCAATTCTCACATCCATACATGACTACTGGGAAAAACCATAGCTTTGACTAGATGGACCTTTGTTGGCAAAGTAATGTCTCTGCTTTTTAATATGCTGTCTAGGTTAGTCATAGCTTTTCTTTCAAGGAGCAGTGTCTTTTAATTTCGTGGCTGCAGTCACCATCTGCAGTGATTTTGGAGCCCAAGAAAATAAAGTCTGTCTTGGTTTCCTTGTTTCCCTATCTATTTGCCATGAAGTGATGGGACCGGATGCCATGATCTTCTTTTTTTGAATGTTGAACTTTAAACCAGCTTTTTCACTCTCCTCTTTCAATTTTATCAAGAAACTCTTTAGTTTCTCTTTGCTTTCTGCCATAAGGGTGATGTTATTTGCATATCTGAAGTTACTGATATTTCTCCTGGCAATCTTGATTCCAGCTTGTGCTTCATCCAGCCCAGATTTCTCATGAGATGTATTAAAATCAACTATAATTGTTGATTTATATATTTCTCCTTGGATTTCTGTCAGTTGTTGCTTTATGTATTTTTGAGGCTGTGTTATTAGGTGCAAAGCTATGTTTACAATAATTAAGTCTTCCTGTTCTATTGTTCCTTTTATCATTTAGCAAATCACAGTGAACTTTAAAAGACAAACCAACCCAGCTTTCTTCTCCAGAAGTTGGAAAATGACCACTAAGGCAAAACGGAAGAAATGAGAAGGAAAAAAATAAAAATAAGGCTAAAAATTAGTGAAATGGAGACTTTAAAGAATAGGGATTCACATTCATTAAGATGGCAATTATAAAACAAAACAAGACAGAAAATAAGTGTTGCGGAGGATGTGGAGAAATTAGAACTCTTGTGCACTGCTGGTGGTAATGTAAAATTACTGTAGCTACTATAAAATTTTTATAGCTACTATAAAAAACAGTATGGTTGTTCCACAAAATATTAAAAATAGAATTATCATATGAGCCAGCAAATTCACTTCTGGGTAAATAGCCCCCAAACTCAAAAGCAGGATCTCAAAGAGATACTTGTACACTAATGTTCTTAGCAGCATTATTCACAGTAGCCCAAAGGTATAAATAACCCAATGTCCATTGACACATAAATGGATAAACAAAATGTGATAAATGCATACAATGTAATATTGTTTCACAAAAGGACAAATATTGCATGATTCTACTCATATGAGGGACTCAGAGTAGCCAGATTCTCAGAGACAGAAAGTTCAGAGGTGTTGGGAGTAGAGGAAATGGGGAATTATTGTTTAAAAAGTATGGAATTTCAGTTTTGCAATATGAAAAATGCTCTGGGGATGGATGGCAATGATGTTTGCACAACAAAGTCAATATACTATTGCCACTGAACTGTATACTTAAAAATAAAGTGGTACATTTTATAATAATTTTTCAAGATACAGAATATTAAAAAAAAAAGGCTGATCTTTGAGCAGGTTGATAATCATATGAGCAGGTTGTTGCTCATATTTCCAGCAACACTGATCAAGAACACAAAAAAGAGTTGTGTGTGGGAATTCCCTGGAGTCCAGTGGTTAGGAATCCACCTTTCCACTGCAGGGGGTTTGAGTTCAATACCTTGTTGGGGAACTAAGAGCCTTCGTGCTGAGTGGCACCAAGAAAAAAAAGAGTTGGGTGCAAATAAAATACAGAACAAAAATAAATGGGAATATATCTAGAGACATAAGATTGAAAAAGAATAAAAGTGCATTTTTCCTTTGGAGTAGAAGTAATCACACTTCCAGGTCATTTCTATAGCACTTGAGGCACTGAGGGAAACATGAGTGACTGTTCCAGAAAGAGAGGGAGAAGGCTACTCTTCTCGTCCCTTTGCACCAGTCCCCTGGCCAGACAGATAGATTCTGAGCTTAGTGAGTGCTTCTTTCTCAAAGGGACCTCAAATATGAATAGTATTCAAGAGGTCGTTGTTCCAGGTGTACATGACAACTCCCAGGAGGTGGAGCTCAAGTTCTTGGTTGCAAATGATCCTGCTCTGTAACCACTTCCTCTCCACATCTCTGTAGACAGAGCCAGTCCCAATGTGAACTGTGAAGGGGCTTCGTCTTCAGCCTGAAATAGTGGGGGCTGGTGGTGCTGTGCTGAAACAAAGCCCAGGAGGAGGAGGATCTGTCATCAGTACTAGAGGCCGAGATAGGAGCCATTAGGCCCAACTTCCATTAGTTAGACCAGTTCCTGGGACCCTACCTGTTTCCTTCTCAAGAAACAGAGAGATGTCCCAGACCAACTTCAAAAGAGAATACTGACTTCCTTGATGGCTCAGTGATGAAGAATCCACCTGTCAATACAGGAGACACAAGTTCAGTCCCTGGTCCAGGAAGATTCCACGTGCTGTAGAGCCAATAAGCCCTGAGCCACAACTATTGAGCCTGTGCTCTAGAACCTATGCTCCGCCACAAGAGAAGCCACCGCAATGAGATGCTCGTGCACAGCAGCTAGAGAGTAGCTCCCACTCGTGGCAACAAGAGAAAAGCCTGCAGCAATGAAGATCCAGCACAGCCAAAAATAAATAACTAAATTACAAAATACTTTAAAAAAGAGAGACAACACCTGGCAGAAGCTGTGCCTTCACCCATCATCTGTCTGTGTTCTCCATAAAGCCCGTTTGGACCAATGTGCCAGAACCTGCTCTGCCATCTCCATGGCCTGGCTGTTAGGGACAAAGCTGTATTTGACAGGACTGTCCACACAGATGCATGTAGGTAGTCCCGTACCAACAGAGATAGCCAGGCATGGCATGGACCTGAGCTGTGCCCTGTAGATGAGTCTGCAGCCTGATAGGAAACTTGTGCAAGATACTGGAGCAATAGAAACATCCCCTGGACTTTTGACCTGGGAAACACCACCCCTATACATCAGGCTCACCCTGTCTAGGTTCACCTCCTGAGGCTTTGTGGACACTATTTTTCATTGTGTAAAATTTCCTTTCCTTTCTAGCATCTCTGCTGAGGATGCAAATCTGAGAAGTGAAAGTCTTGAGGTGAGTTGAAACTCTTGAGTCCTGAGGTGAAAGTCTGAGAAGTCCCAGGTTAAACTGGCCATGACTTGGCAGTCCTGAGGACTAAGCATGTGAGTAGAAGAGCTCCTTGAGAGTGTAGGAATGCACTTGGGCACAAGGAGATCTCTTTCCTTGTGGCTGCAGGTGTAGTTTTAATTTTTTTTCCTTCCTTCCTATCTGTGTCCTGACTCAGAAAAGTTGGAGCCAGAGCTCCCTCCTTCCCTGATAAGTAAGTGTTGAGGTCCTTAAATGGTCCGGAACCTGGTGATCTGGAGTCTACTAGTAGTCTACTACTACTACTCCAGTCTACTCCAGTCTACTACTGGAGTCTCCTTTANTGGGCACAAGGAGATCTCTTTCCTTGTGGCTGCAGGTGTAGTTTTAATTTTTTTTCCTTCCTTCCTATCCGTGTCCTGACTCAGAAAAGTTGGAGCCAGAGCTCCCTCCTTCCCTGATAAGTAAGTGTTGAGGTCCTTTAATGGACCGGAACCTGGTGATCTGGAGTCTACTGGTAAGAAACTAAAGGAGAGAGAAAAAGGCTGATATTCCTTGGTTTACGCAGAGAGCCAATAAAGTCCCTGCTCGGCACTTGCTCTGTTCACAAAGGCCTCAGGCGCCCTCTCGATGGGGTGAAGTAGCAGAGCGCCTTCTCGAGAGGGTCTTAGAAGCCTGGGCAGGAAAGTGAACTCAGAGAGCCTCTGCCTTCCAGGGGATCAGCCTGAAAAAGAGAGAGAGGGAGAAAGAGAGAGAGAAAGAAAGACATGGGGACCAGAGCTCTGATGGAGCAAAGGTGTTTTAATCAACATGGTGTGGGCATCTAAACTGTCTTACAAGGTAGTTATTCTCAGCAAAGATAAAGATTAAAATTTCACACTTACAAAACATAGGCGACATATTAAAGAGAGAGAGAGTTGTAAACAATCACTTTTACTGTGTGGTTCACAGGTAGGAAGAGGGTACTTATTACCGTATAGAAAAACTAACGAAGGAAATGCCTGGATTACTCAGCCCCAGGAGAGGCTTTCCTCTCCTCTTAATTTCTGAGTACTCAGGAATTAATAAGGAATGGAGAATTCCTGACAGATCCAAAACAGCACACAGGAAGCCTCCTGTTAAATACTTCCTGACAGTTAAGTTCCTCCAGAAGGAGAGAGGTCATACCATTTACCATCTGCCAAGGACTTTCATGAATTCCCTTAGAAGTCTGGCTTTGCCATTGACCTGATTACACTTCAGATGGACTCTGGATGGAAGCCTTTGGGAGAGGCCTGCCTTAGCCACACCCGAATGCCTGCTGAGAAAGACAATATTGAACTGAAAGTCTGAAAATACTTCCTACTCATTCTATGGGCCACTCCTTGTCTGACGGATGGTTAGATTTGGAATGCCCAATTTATCTGTTTATGGTGGTGGAGTTCTCTGTAGGCAGCTTTTCAAAACTGAGGGCTGAGGGTCTTGGGATGAGCGTCCCACTGATTCTTAGCTCATCACTTGAAGCGTGGCATCTGATAACTTTGGAGTAACTACACGTATAACACAAGACAGTTCTGTTATGTCTGAAAAGTATGCAGTTATTGCTTTTTCCATCCAAATGCCATTCTTCTGTCCTGAGGGCACAGTGAACAGGTCTTTCAAGATTGGTATGACCTTTGACCCAAAAGAGGATTGCCACCATAGTTTCTGATGACCCTTAGTTTCAATAGCAGAGAGGTTCTTGTATAAGACAAAGTTCTTATGCCCCTGAGAACATGTATATCTCTCAGGTAAAGCGCAGAAATGTTTCATACCAGTCTCATCTTGCGAGCCCTGAACAGGATGGTCAGCCTGTTGGAGTTGTTGAAACTTTAGGTTTTTCCCATTTTCTGAGCCAGGTGCTGCTCTCAGACAGTCAAACTGCCTAGTTGGGATCTTATTGTACATAGTGGTCTATCTGCAGCTAGGTTTCAACACTTCACTGTGTATTGTGGAGAGATTTTTCAGGTCACTATACACAGGTTTACTTATTACTGCATACCATTCCACAGTATGAATATACCTAAATCGACGTCATCACCTCTTTACTGATGGACATTCAGGTCAGTATTACTTCGCCTCTGTTTTCCTTTCTCTGTTGGCTGAATGTCTGTCTCCCCGTACATCCTCCTTTGGTTCTCTGTCCTCTCTGTACTTTCCCTTTGTTTATTCTGTCTCTGCTGGCGTTTAAGGTTGGGGGATAAGGGACTTGCAGTGACTCTGCTGCAGGGAGGGATGGTAACTCAAGGTCAGGGGTGACCCTGGCAGCCTGGCTATTCCTTCAGCCTGTCCCCTCCTAACCAGCTGTATGAAGGATTTGAGGCAGCTCAGCAAACAGTCTGGTCCTTACCTTCAAAGACCTCGAGTCTCACAGGGAAACAGACATGTGAGTGATCCACCCAAGGCAGAGCAGCACAAGGTGAGGGGCAGCATTCCAAGTCCCACTTGACTTCCTGGGCTTTCATGACCTCCATCACTTGCTCAATGTTTGACACTGCACAAAGTATTTCACTTCCAAATACCTCAGTGTTCCCTTCTGTAAAGTGGTGATATAAGAGTCTTTTTTTCTTAAAAGGTTGATCTTGATCTAAGAAATAAGATAATATACGTGAAGTACTTACCACAGTGCTTGGCTTATACGGATATAGAACAGTGAACCGTTAGGAAGGTAACCCGGTGTGGCTGTGCATAGAATGGGGTACCAATCAAACAGGGAGATGTGGGCTCTGGTTCAGTGGGGTTGAAATCCTTTGGGCATAACCCAAAGGATGGGTAGCTTTTCCCCTGGCAGAGCTGGAGGGAGGTATTCCAGGGGGACAAAGGGGTAAGAGTTACAGTATTGAGTTGGAAAGAGGAAGAATGCTTGGGGAAGGGGGAGGAGGACCTGTGGCCAGAAGGTCATGCTCACAAGCAAAGGGGAGGGAAGGTCCTTTCGGGGACATACACAGCCAGGCTTCTGGCACCAGGAAGGGAGTTCAGGGCCCTTCCATGGACTTGAGCCCCAAAGCTGAAGCTGCAGGTCTATCCCAGGACCACCGGCGGCGTCAGGCAGGGCTCCGGGAAGGGTGCTCCTTTCCCACAGTCCTCCTGCCTTGTTTGGCAGGGGCCTCCTCCCAGGGCTTGGCCACTCCCCGCATCCAGCACCCCCACCCCTCAGCCGGCTGGGAGGCAGTCAGGAGGCTTTTTGCGGGGGTTGTGCCGGGTGGGCGGTTTTCCCAGAGCAAGGAACCGAGCAGGACTGAGTTGGCGCCAGCTCCCTCAGATATAGACGTTGCTGGCTGGATGACCAGCCTGCCCTGCTAGCAAGAGCCCAAGGGCTCCCTTGGGCCCTGTATCCCGGAGCTGGGGGCTGTAGCACCACACCTCAGGGGTGTGGCATGTCACAGAGGGAGGCCAGAGGGGCACGGGCCATGCCAGGACTGGGGCAGAGCCCGGCCAAGGCCACGCCGAGGTTGTTAGCAGGCACTGAGAGCAAGAGGAGCCGCCTGAGCAGGAGAGGGCAGGACCTGTGGGAAGAGTCCAGCTGGAGCAACCAAAGATGGAGCCGAACAGCCCCGAACCCTCGAGGAGCCAGGGCCAGGAGCCTGGCTCGGGGTCGGGTAAGAAAGTTGGGGCCTGAAGAGGGAGCTGGGGGAGGCAGGCATGGGAGGTGCTGCAATGTCATCTCTGATGGCAGAGTCTCATTCATGGTTACTGTCCTGCCCAAGGGAGGGGCCACTGGTCAACTTCTGCTCCAGGGCTCCATGCTTGGGTAGTTGGGACGAGTCAGAACTGGCCTTCACCAGAGTGCAGCTCAGAGAGCTGGTCCAGCTGACTTCTCTTGAGGAAACTGAGACCCAGAGGAGTAAGGTGCTTCCCAAGGTCCCAGAGCAGCCGTCAGCAGCAGGGCCCGTGGGCTTTGCTGTCCTTTCCTCTTAACCACTGCTGCGTCCTCATCTCAGGACCTGGTTGGGCCGAGGGTCAGCCCTACAGAGCAGGGTAGGGCTGTGCGCTTGCTGTGGACCCAGGGCATCCTGATAAGCAGGATTCAGAGTTAGGTGTCGATGGAGCAAGAGCCGAGGGAGGCCCAGTGGAGGATGGGAGAGGCCAGGAGTCGCAGCTCTGAGCCCAGGCAAGGTCTTCTCTCCATTTTCTCCACTGTAAAGTGGGGCTGGGTTGAGAACAGACAAAGAGGGGATGAGGCCCTTGGGTCTCTGCCAATTGGCTTGCTACTACTCTGACAGGACACCTTGACCTAGGATACACTTAGCACCCAGGGGTGATGGGGGTCCAGTCAGACCCACTCACCCGGGTCCTCTGTGCAGAGCGAGGCCAGTCCTGAGAATGCTGCGCGGGAGCGGAGCCGGGTGAGGACACTGCGCCAGGCCTTCCTGGCCCTGCAGGCCACCCTGCCGGCCGTGCCGCCTGACACCAAGTTGTCCAAGTTGGACGTGCTGGTGCTGGCCACCAGCTACATAGCCCACCTCACCCGCACGCTTGGACAAGAGATGCCTGGCCCTGCCTGGCCACCTTTCCTGCGTGGACTCCGCTATTTGCACCCTCTCAAGGTAGGTCGCAGGCCCAGGGCCTTGGGGAAGGGGGTTTGGGATGGGGAACACCCTGGACTCAGGCCCCATCCCTTGGGCAGAGCTGACAGTGGGACCAGCTGCCTCCTGCTCTCTCAGAGAGAGAAGCTAAGGCAGGCTCTTGGTACTGGGCTGACCCTGTGTTTCTCATGGGATGCAGTGGGGGTGATGATTAGAAATGACTCCATGATAATGTGGCTCCTCCAAGGGGAGGGAAACTCTTAACAGGCCCTGGGGCACTTAGTGGTCGAGGAGCAAAGTGGGCAGTTTCCAGGGCTGGGGCCTGGGAAGAAAACCACACCTTAGGGAGATTCATAGATTCCAGGGCATTCAAGACACCATTCCGCCTTGGTGTCCTCTGGACTTCTGTCTCAGGAGGGGTTGGTCTAAGAAAACATCACTTTGGAAGCCACCCAGCCGGGTAGGGGACCAGCAGGGGCTGGGAAATCAGGGAGGAGGGCATACTGCATGCAGAACTTACCAGGCTGCCACCTACCTTTCCCGAACTTCTATTTTATTATACGTAAAAAGGAAGACACTGTGAGTCTGACTTCGCTTCCAGGGAATGAAATGAGATTGTGAAGGAAAAGTACGATTAATAATAATCATCATTGCAATAACAGTTAACATTGTGTTAACATTATGTTAAGCTATTCCAGGAGCTGGACTAAAGGCTTTAGAGCATTTTCATCTTTTAATCCACACAAGAACCAAATGAAGGTTTGTTGTTTGTTTTTAATTGAGAATTACTTTACAGACAAGGAAAACAAAGCTTAGGGAGGTTAAGTGTCTGAATGCTGTTTGAACTCTAAAGTGTTTGACTTTACACCCCAGGCTCATAACCACTAGGCAGGCTGCGGGGTTGGAGGTGGGGGTGGAAGGTGCAGAGTAAGTTGCTGATTGCAGAGTGTAACTGTGATAAAGGGTCATCTTTGCCCTCTGAGGATAGCAACTTTATTTTTATGGAGGATACTTGTCACCATCTCTCTCCCTCAAACATCATAGTTCTGAAATGTCTTGAGACTTAAGGTATTTTTCTTTGATGTAAATACAGCTAAAATGCAAGAATTTGAAACAAAAAGAAGTCACTCTGAAATGCCAGTGGTGGCACCTGGTGCCGAGTCCCTGGGTGGCACAGCCATTCCTTAGCTGAGGGGAGGCAGGTGCATGAAGTGGGTGATGGATAAATATGTTGAAGAATGAATACCCGAGAGCCCGGCTAGGGCTAGAACCCTGGCAGCTTGGTGAGGTGGGGTAGCTATCCAGGAGCAGGGGCCCTCAGCCACTGGGTCGGAGGGCTGTCAAGAGGAGGGCAGACCTTAGGGCAGAGTCAACCTGGCATTTTCTGGGACTGCCCACGTGCCTGCTGCAAGGACGGATGGGCCTGAGAGGCCTGCTTTTAGAAAGAGTGGGCAGCACTGATGTGTGTGGCCACAGGCACTTGGGCGGGAGCTGGGCGAGAGAAGGAGCCAGGACTGTTCAGTGTCAGGAGGAGCCTCTCCCTGCCCCACTCGGCCGCCCTCCCAACAACCCAGCCCCTGGCGGCTGCCCACCTCCCTCCCCACCACAGTGGGGGTGGTTTCCTTTTGTGGCCATTGCTCTCCTCTTCCTGTGCCTCTCAGCCAGGCTCAGGTGGTCAGGAGAAGGTGTGAGGCCAGGAGTGGTGGTGAGCCCAGGACCACTGTCACGGTGCAGTCGTGGTGGTGGGACCGGGGTGGTCCCAGGGAGAGAGGCTAGGGAAGGCCCAGTTTTGGGTGCCAAGGGCTAAAAGGGGCTTTGCTAGTGAGCTTGACTCTCGTGCCCTCCCTGTGTCTTGCAGAAGTGGCCGATGCGATCTCGTCTCTATGCTGGAGGCCTGGGGTGCGCTGGTCTTGACTCCACCACAGCCTCCAACTTGGGCCAAAGAGCAGAGGAGGCAGAGGCCGGGCCCCAGGTCTCTGGAGAGGCAGATGCCCTTCTTCCCACCAGGCCACTGTCACCAGCACCCAGTGACAAGTGATCGTCACAGTTGCCCCCTTCTCCTGGACTGCGACTCAAGCCTTGGGACCTGGATTCTCTGCCAGGCCTCACCTGTCTTCATTCTGCCTCTCACCCATCGGATCTGATTCAGGCTCAGCCCCGGGTCCCAGCAGAGCAGTGGGCACCTCTGTGATGAGAGTACTCAGGAGGACCAGGAGCAGATAGAGCCTCAGCTTGCCACCCACGGGTGATGCCCCAGGGGCTCCCTTGTGGTGGTTACAAGGAAAGGGTTTGATTGAGTTGGAAGCTGAATTTGTGCAGTCTCTTGCTTTTCTCTCCTGAGGTTCCCACAAACCCTGGGAGATTGCAAGACAATGGCACAGAGGTAGCAGCTGAGGCTGAGGTAGTGGCCGAGGCTGGCAGAGGCTGCAGGGGCTGATGGGAAGACCAGGGGCCAAACTGGCTCTTGGCAGCTCTGAGTGTAAACAGAGCTGGGCCGGGGTCATATAGACAGAGGGGACACTGAAGAAGGGAACATGCTTTGCTGTTTGCGCTGCAAGATGCTCACCCGACTTCAGAGGCAGGGAGGAATTTAGGAGTCTTGTATCTGCATCATGGTCTCTCCAGCTGCCCCTCATCACTACATTTTCTCCCTCCCTGGGCCCTGCAGCCTTCCACTCTTTTCTTGATATGAGTTATATTTACAGGTTAAGCCAGAAAGCTTACATTGCTTACATTCCAGGATGCAGAGAAATCTGTACATGGTCCTAGCTGCCTGGTTTGAAATTTCATCCCAACACCTTAAAGCCTTATGTATGAAGACTCAGTTACATCCTTGAAGGACCTTAGAAGGAGAATGTGTATCTTTTCCAGGGGATAATAATGACAATCTGCCGTTGTATTAGATACCTAACCTCCAAGACAAACAAGATAGGCCTGGGTTCACTGGGTTCCTTCCATGATTTTGGCTGAAGGCCTCACTGGCTCACGAGTTATTTCCACAGTCTGTCTTCAAATGAGCTCTCTCAGGCCAGCTCCTCCCCACAGGCACTGCCCTCCCAGGCTCTCTCCCTGTCCTGCCATGGGGTGCCAGAAATCAGATAGTGCTTTGATGGAATTTATCTCTGGTCCTGTAGAAGCTGTTTGAGGAAAGATCACAGAATCTATACATACAGAAAGAAACTTTCCAGATCGGGTGTGGCTTCAGATCAGGCACCTAAAGCCCAGACAGAGAAGGAACCACCTTTTTGTTAAACTTCAGTGCCTCGGAGTGGAAAGGCAGGGATCAGACCAACTAGAGTCCCAAAAGGGATGGATAGTCTTAGACAGAAGCCACCATTGCCACCAGGAGAGCAAATGAGATTCCGACTGGCTGGGAGCATCCAGGAGCCTGAGCTCTGGTGTGTGGAGTGGCTATTCCTCCGCAGGGCTGACTAGGACAGCGGGAGAAAGGGGGCTGAGGGAGTGACTCAGCAGACTGGGGTGGAGGCAGGAAAGGAGACACAGAACGTCCCAGCCGAGGCAGCGTGAGACGTGGGAGAGCAGCTGGACTGGGGCTGGGAGCCATGGGGAGAAGGCTTCGGCCAAGGCCAGACTCGTAAATCTCCCAAGTCTCTGCTGAGTGGCTTGGAGAGCTTGTGCAGAGCCGCTTCTGGGCAGCTGGATGGGGCCAGGCAGGGCAGAGACCAGGTGTGGATGGGCACGAGCACAGTGTTCTTCACAAGACCATAAAAGTCCAGCTTGAATGTTCTATTTTTAAAGCCAAATAGCAGTATCTTCCTTGTTGAGTTAGCATGGTTGGAAGAGGAACAGATGAATTTCTTCATGAGCTGGTAGCACACCATCTCTCTGGGGATGAAGCTGGGATAGCTGGCTTTGAGGGTGTGTTGGGTCCCTGCCCCCCACCATCTGCCATAGCATGGGGCTTCTTCTGCTAACTCAGGGTTTGGAGTTTGCTCCATCCACCCAGTTCACATCCAGCCTTTGCCTTGTAATGTCACATCCTTTGAGGGCAGAAGGATCACATTACCCTGGTAGAAAAGACAAGGAGGGCCAGAGAAGGATGCAGCTTGTGGGAGCTGGGGAGGGCAAGTGCCATCATGACGAGTTGCTAAGTCTGCCTCGGGATCTTTCCAGGCAAAGCTGCTTTCCTTAGTGCTCTAGACAGGCCCTGTGGGCTCCAAAAGCCTTCTCCAGTCAGACAGCACCCAGCACAGCCCAGATCAGGAGGCAAAAGGGTGCAAGAGGGCAGGCATTGCCAAGGAAAGGACCAGGGGATGAATGGGAATAACCAGAAGAGATGTCAGCTTGGAGACTTTGATCCATAAATGAACCAGAACCAAGAGTAGGCCCTTTTACCTCTGTAGCAGAGAAATAAAAATACTCTCTCACTAGGAGACCCTAGGGGAACAGGTATGTGGGAAAGAAGCTCCAAAAGGAAACAGGAGCCCAGACGACAAAATGACACTCGAGTGTCCTGGATCGGGAGTGAGAAGGATGCTGGTCGTCTTTTACCTCCTGCCCTATCCCCAGGTGCCCACTCACCGTAGGGGTGGGGCAGTGATGGCTAGGACGGCTTCCCTGGGGCCCGATGTGTGATATGCCTGTGCTTTCTGAGGAGCAACAAAGTTAGAGGGCAGAGGCTTAGATGAGCTTTGGGAAAAGCAGAGCTGGCCAAGGGATATCTAAATATTAAGGTGGAGACTGCGGAATTCACTAAACTGAGAACTAAGTGATTAGAAACAGAGAATCTAGTCTTGTCTGAGAAATTCCCTTTCTCTTCCTCTGGACAGAGCCGGGCGAGGTTGAGTCAGATGGCCCTGATGGATGAGATGCACGTCCTCTCCCTTGTGTGGCCTAAGTTCTCTAAACCAAGGGCCCCTTTGGTATCCGAGAGCAGGGGTTGGCAATCTATGGCCTGCAAACCAAATGCAGCCCCAGATTTTGTGCTAAGTCACTTCAGTCATGTCTGACTCTTTGCGACCCCATGGACTGTAGCCCACCAGACTCCTCTGTCCATGGGATTATCCAGGCAAGAATACTGGCGTGGGTTGCCATGCCCTCCTCCAGGGGATCTTCCCAACCCAGGGACTGAACCTAAGTCTCCTGTGTTTCCTGCATTGGCAGGTGCCATCTGGGAAGCCCAGATTTTGTAAATAAGTTATTGGAAAACAGATACACCTATTTGTTTACATACGATCTATGGCTACTTTCCTGATATAATGGCAGGGTTGAATAGCTACCACAGACAGAAAAGCCCAAAATATTTAGAGTTCCTGTGAAAGAACTCTAGCTCTTTATAGAAAAAGTTTGCTCTTGATCACAGATATGCAAAGTGTTGGTCTAGGAACACTGGGGGTCCCTGAGACCCATTCTGTGCTCTAAGTGGCCAAAATTATTTTAGTAATACAAGATGCGATTTGCCTTTTCTCTCATGAATATAATGGAATTTTCCAGAAGCCAAACAACATGGGATATTGCAACAGCAGATGGAGTGTAGAAGCAGATAGGAGAATCCAGCTCTCAGTTACAATAGACATTAAAGATATTTGCAAAAATGTAAAACAATGCCTCTTCTCACTAAATATTTTCCAATACAGAACATAATTATTTTTCATAAAAATGGTATGTATAGTCACATATAGTGGGTTAATTGATGTTATTTTAAAATAAGTATTTAAGTCTATTTTCATTTCTAATATGATAAATATCAATAGAAATTACCCACAGCAAAAGCTTCTCAGAGTCCTACATTTTAAAGAATGCAAAGGGATCCTAAGACCAAAAATTCTTAGAATCTCTGCTCTAGAATAGATTGGCAATGGTCAAGAAAAGCTCTCACCTCATCCCCCTGACCCTGCATGTGACAACTCTACNCTTCTCCATTTTTGGCTGCAAAGAATATAATCAATCTGATTTCGGTGTTGACCTTCTGGTGATGTCCATGTGTAGAGTCTTCTCTTGTGTTGTTGGAAAAGGGTGTTTGCTATGACCAGTGCATTCTCTTGGCAAAACTCTATTAGCCTTTGCTCTGCTTCATTCCGTATTCCAAAGCTGGACTCCTGCAAACCAGCTGTCACCTTGTTAGGATCTACCAGTGGGGAGAGCTAGAGGAAACCTTTGAGGCAGGAAGAGAAAAAAGGGATTTGCTTCTTACAGTTTGCTTCCCTCCCCTGAGTGTCATGGCGGCAACAGAGGTTTGGGTTTGCAGCCACCACCCCCCACCCCACCCTCCACCCCTGCCTTACTGTACCTAGACTCCTTCCTCTCAGGTCTGAGTTCCTCCACCTCGTCTAGGCTTCTGGATTCCTGGAACTTCCACCTCTTGCCTTTGTTAACCACCACCCATCTGAGAGCTTCCTCCTGTTGCCACATCTGTGTTTCCCAAACTCTTTCCTTTGGCCTTTGCAGTCCTTATAACAAGTTCCCTCTGTTAAAAAAACGGTTATGGGGATTTCCCTGGTGGTCCAGTGGCTCAGGCTCCATGCTCCCAATGCAGGGGGCCAGGGGTTTGATCCCCGGTCAGGGAAGTAGATCCCACATGCTGCAACTAAGACCCAACACAGTCAAAGAAATAAATAAAAACAAATATTATTTTTAAAATGGTGTGGTTTTTATGTTCCTGACTAGACCTTGAATGATACTACAGCCAAGTTTCATTTCTTTTTGGCAAGTTTCAGTTCTGACTTTCCTCCTGACCAGGAATGCATTGAACTCCTCTTTTAAATAGGGAAGCTGAGGGCCGTGACAACTTTTGCAGATCCTCAGAGCCTCGCTTGTTGGTTGTCAATGGCGTCTTGACGTGATCACAGAAATCACTCAGAGCCAAAGAGCAGAGCATCTTGGATGTCTACCAGTATGACTGCCTGCCAGGAGGACAGGGAAGGTCACACCAACGCTGTGAACATTCTCTAGCTGCGTGTATTTATCTCCTGTGAGTGTACATGAGAAAATGGTCTTTCCCAACGTCTTCACCATCCTCCTCTGATGTTGCTGAGGAAACTGGGTTTGAGAGAGTCAGACTCCAGACCCTCCCTGCTGTTACTATGGCCACCATTGTGTACTCACATCCTTAATAACGTCATTGTAAAGGCTGATTCTTTAACCAGATGGTAAACATGTGTGCAGAGCTTGCCCAGCAAACAAACAAGAAAGTTGTGTAATTTGTGAGCACAATAATGTGAGTTGAGACCTTGATGGGCCATGATCTTTCAGCGTTTTTCCCCTAGCAGGCTTATACCAAACATTATGAATTATCATGAAGTCACTCCACCCTCTGTTCCCCCCAAAATAACCTCATAGTATATAATTTTCCTAACCCACTTAAGTACACATCTCCATAGTTCCCACCATTTAAATCTGTGTCTAAGTAAAACAAGTTGCTTATTCAAAAAATCTATTTTTATTTACACTTTCAGCCAGAATATTCCCATAAGATTTTCCTATTGCATACAATCTAAATGTCAATCCTTCTTAAAAAATAAAATAAAATAAAATAAATGTCAATCCTTTGGTTCTGCCCAGAGGTGTTATCCAGCATCTTGGAATCTCAGCTCCTAACCTCCTCAAGTCCAATTTCCTGGGACTTCCTTAGTGGTCCAGAGGTAAAGAATCTGTCTTCTAATGCAGGGGACACAGATTCCATCCCTTGTTTGGGAAGATTCCACCTGCTGGAGAGTAACTAAGCTCATGTGCCGCAACTACCTAGTCTGACTTCTAGAGACTGTGATCGGCATCAAGAGAAGCCACCACATTGAGAAGTCCACACACCATAATAAAGAGTAGCCTTATTTCGCCACAACTAGAGAAAGCCCTTGCACAGCAAGGAAGATCCAGCACAGTCAAACGTAAATAAAATTAAAGTCCCTAAAAAAAAAAAAAAAAA
>SJYA01001716.1:1767705-1804406 GCA_006410615.1 Neotragus moschatus | reverse complement strand
CTGGGAGAAATATCAATAACCTCAGATATGCAGATGACATTACCCTTATGGCAGAAAGTGAAGAAGAACTAAAGAACTTCTTGATGAAAGTGAAAGAGGAGAGTGAAAAAGTTGGCTTAAAACTCAACATTCAGGAAACTAAGATCATGGCATCTGGTCCCATTGCTTCATGGCAAATAGATGGGAAAACAATGACAGACTTTATTTTGGGGGGCTCAAAAATCACTGCATATGAATGGTGACTGTAGCCATGAAATTAAAAGATGCTTGCTCCTTGGAAGAAAAGTTATGACCAACCTAGACAGCATATTAAAAAAGCAGAAACATTACTTTGCCAACAAAGGTCTGTTTAGTCAAAAGCTATGGTTTTTCCAGTAATCATGTATGGATGTGAGAGTTGGACTATAAAGAAAGCTAAGCGCTGAAGAACTGATGCTTTTGAACTGTGGTATTGGATAAGACTCCTGAGAGTCCCTTGGACAACAAGGAGATTCAACCAGTCCATCCTAAAGGAAATCAGTCCTGAATAGTCATTGGAAGGTCTGATGCTAAAGCTGAAACTCCAGTACTTTGGCCACCTGATTCGAAGAAATGACTCATTGGAAAAGACCCTGATTCCGGGAAAGATTGATGGTGGGAGAAGAAGGGGACGACAACACGGTTGGATGGCATCACCAACTCAATGGGCATGAGTTTGAATAAACTCCGAGAGTTGATGATGGACAGGGAGGCCTGGTGTGTTGCAGTCCATGGGGTCACGAAGAGTCAGATGTGACTGAGCAACTGAACTGAACGGATTTCTTCAATCTTATTGAGACCTCTGAATTTTTTTTGTTTTTTTAACCACCTTCTGTTTTACTAACCACCTTCCCTTTACTATCCTTACTTCCTCTTCATTCATCTCATATTCCGTGTTCATTATTATAATGGCTCCCTTGCTGCTACCCTTCTCCCTTGCTCCCTCCCCCTCCACTGGTTTTGCCTGACAGCATCCTGACCCTGTACTAACTTCCCACTCCAGCCCTTACTTGAATAAGGGGCTGGAGATGAAACCACAGTTGTGCTCCCTGGCCTCCCTTGAAATTCTCACCGTAAATTTCAAATGGGCGCTCAGCCCTGCAGCAACCTTCCCACATATGTTTCCTTTCCCACATCCTAACACATTGATTTCCCACTTTTTCTTTTTTTTATAGAGGCCTCTCAGCTTGCCTTCGCAACATACTCATGAGAAAACAAGAACAGTCAAGCAGGAACTCCTCAATCATCATACCCTCCACCAGACCTCCCACTTTCCCAGCTGAGCCCACACTCACAGTGGCTGAAGCGTGTCCTCTATATAGGCCCGAATCCCACCCCTTCTTGCCCTTCTGAAGGGCCTCACTCTTACAAGTACTCCCTCTGTTTCCTCTGCATCCTTGGCTTTTTTTTTTTCTCACCACTGGATCATTTCTCCTATTTTTATCAGCCTACAAATACTCCCTAGTATAGATCTCCCACTAAAACATCCCTCCTTGAACCTGTATCCCCATCTGCTACCACATTTCTCTGCCCCCACCTCAGAGCAACACTTTTTCCAAGTTCTCTCCATTGTCCTTCCTCACTCACTTGCTCCATCGAGGTGTTCATCTCTGCTTCTAAAATTGCTCCCCTTTTGCCAAATGCGATGCTCATTTCTATGGCCTCATCTCAGATTTTGTTTTGTTTTTAGCATCATTTGACCCTTTAGAAAACCCTGTCTTCTTGAAGGGTTCCCTAGATTCCTTAACCAGCTGTTCCTTCTCAGTCTTCTTCCTGGCTCCTCCTCCTCCATTCTAATTATAAATATAAAAGTAGCATGGATTTGGAGGAGAATGGATACATGTGTATGTATGACTGAGCTCCTTTACTGGCCACCTGCAGCTATCACAACTCTGTTCATCGGCTATACTCCAACACAAAAGAAAAAGGTTTTTTAAAAGTAGTATGGGTAAAATTAGCAAGGCAAAAGTCATTATAAGTAAAGTCAGAGGGCAATTGACAAACTGAACAAGAGTATTTAACAGTTCAGGTCATAGGCATAGTGAAAATATCAGTAATATTCATAGAGCTCCTAGAAATTATTAAGAAAAGGCCAACAACCCAATAGAAAAATGGAAAAAATATAAACAGATCTCTGAAAAGGGAATCAAGCACCCTTTAATATACAAAGAGACAGACACATTCATTACTAATAAAAATAAATAAAGATTAAAGCTACAGTGAAATACGATTTTAAACCATCATAATAATAAAAATCCAAAAGATAATATGCTCTATGGAAAAACATATACATCTATTGTAACATTAATGTGAAAAGATCTCTGAGACAGAAATAAATGAAGAAAAAGTACAAAACAGTATGTATTTTATGCTCCCAGAACATATATGGTTTCTTATGTAAGGAAACACACACACACACACCAATGAGAAGCAGATGCTTATTGAAGGGGGAACTGGAGTGGATGGGGATAAGGTGGGAGTGAGTCCTGTTTTTTTAGTGGTGGGGGGTGCTGCACTGTGAAGCAAGCAGGTTTTAGTTCCCTGACTAGGGATTGCACAGTCCTAACTACTGGACCACAAGGAAATTCCCAACAGTAAGTCTTTTAAGGCCATGCATTTTTAAGTTATTTCACTTTTGAATTATCTGAATGTATTATTTATTAAAAAAAATAAAAAACAGTGATCCAAAGTGTGTCTTAGTGCAATTTTTCTATGCATTGTGTTAGTCGCTTAGTCGTGTCCAACTCTTTAGGATCCCATGGACTGTAACTGGCCAGGCTCCTCTGTCTATGCAATTCTCCAGGCAAGAATACCTGAGTGGGTAGCTATTCCCTTTTCCAGGGGATTTTCCCAACACAAGGATTGAAGTTAGGTCTCCTGTATTGCAGGCAGATTCTTTACTGTCTGAGCCACCAGGGAAGCCCATTTATTTTTTAAAAAGAGAAACAAAGAACAGTGGTCCAGAGTGTGTCCGGTGAAATTTTTCTATACATTAGCTTAAGGAACATAAACACATGTCTTTCATCTCCAGAGGGAATTAGGACATTATTATAAGCAAGTTCTGTGGATCTGAGTTGTACTTCAGTCCATAACCCTTCCAAGNATTTTTTAAAAAGAGAAACAAAGAACAGTGGTCCAGAGTGTGTCCGGTGAAATTTTTCTATACATTAGCTTAAGGAACATAAACACATGTCTTTCATCTCCAGAGGGAATTAGGACATTATTATAAGCAAGTTCTGTGGATCTGAGTTGTACTTCAGTCCATAACCCTTCCAAGATGGTCATAATGGCTTGAAATGACATTTACTATGACAAGCAAGAGCATCATCAGGCTTATGTTAATCTATTTGAATACACTGGATCTATGACTTGCCTATGTACAGACTCAAATTTTTACCAGGGCACCAGTTAAACTTTTATCTGCTTCAATTACTACCTTCACCAGAAGCACTGGCATTCCTTGGATGATTTAGTTGCCAGAAAGAAAGTGTCCAAACCAAATACCCCAATAATAACTAATATCATTAGTCATCAGGGAAATGCAAGTCGATTCACTTCACATCTACTTAGGATGGCCATAATTTAAAAAAAAAAACAAACACAGAAGATGAAAAATGTTGGCAAGAAAGTGGGGAAATTGAAACTCTCATATACTACTGGTGGGAATGTAAAACGGTATAGCAACTGTGAAAAAGAATTTGGGGATTCCTCAAAAAGTTAAACTACAAAATAACCCAACAGTTCCACTCTTGGTATGTACCCCAAAGAACTGGAAACAAGTGTTATTTATTTGGCTGCACCAGGTCTTAGTTGAGGCAGGCAGGAATTTTTTTTTTTTTTTTTTTTGGTCCAGTTGTAGCATGTGGAATCTAATTCCCTGATCAAGGGTGAAACTCAGGCCCCCAGGACCCCCTGCTTTGGGAGCACAGTCTTAGCTACTGGGTCAACAGGTAGGTCCCTGAAACAAGTGTTTAAATAAAAACTTATACAGGGGACTTCCCTGGTGGCCCAGTAGTTAAGAATTTGCCTTGCAATGCAAGACATGCGTTCAATCCCTGGTCCAGGAAGATTCCACATGCTGCAGAGCAACAAAGCCCACGCACCACAGCTACTGAACCTGCGCTCTAGAACCCCTGCTCTCCACCAGGAGAAGCTGCCGCAGGGAGAAGCCCGTGTGCTGGGATGAAGAGTAGACCTGGCTCACCCTAACCAGAGAAAGCCCACACACAGCAATGAAGACCCAGCACAACCATCCATAAATTAATTTTTTTTTAAAAAGCTTAAACAGGAACATTCATAGCAGTCCTATTCATATCAGCCCCAAAGTGGAAGCAACTCACATATCCACCAAATAATGAGTGGATGAACATAATGTGGTATGTCTACACAATGGAATGTTCTTTGGCAATAAGAAGGAATGAGGCACTGGTTCGGGCTACAGCACACATGAAGCTTGAAAACATTAAGTGTAAGAAGACAAACACAAAAACCACATATTGTATGACATCATTTTTACACTGCTGACGTTAATCATTGAGAAATCTTAGAGAAAATAGAGACGACTTCATCACCCAGAAGCTACATTGACTACATGTTGACTGGATGACCTGTGCAGACCTACATTCAAGAAAGAGATTCTGTTGTGAAATTTTTACCTGTTTTCCTGTTCAATAGCTTTTTGTTCTTTTCGTGTAATCATAAAAAAATGTCTTTCACTGTTACTTGTTAGAACTTTCTTGTAGACGTTAGGCCTCCCCAAATTTTGTATTATATCACTTGTAAAGTGCAACTATCAGTCTCCTAGACTTGCTGATGAATTGTCTTATATAACAGTCAGGGGAAATTCCCTGGCAGTCCAGCGATTAGGGCTCCTCACTTTTACAAGCCTCACAGTGTGCCCCCCTCCCCCAAAACAAAACAAAACACCACTCGGTCTTGGATCTATAACTCAGCCACGTAACTTTCTGGATTTTGTTGTTTGCCAGAAAGGTGTGTAGTTTTATTTGCTCTTGCCAAAAAATGATTAATATAATCACTAATAAAGCATATTTGTTGTCTTAAAATGGTGTGTTGAGTTTTTTCCTATTGTAGTGTAATGAGATGCGTGGGAAGAGCCTTTTCCTCTTTGGTGCATGAAATCATGTCTTCATGCATTGTCTGCAAATTACAGTAGCCATCTTGAAACCCCAAGTAGAAGCATCACCAATATGCTGAGGCTGGCAAAGAAAAAAGATGGACTAGTTGGTCTTTGGGGATCTTTAATGACCTCATTCAGGCTCTGAGCTGATCTTAGACCACCTGGCCCCTAGAAATCTTGTTATGTGAGAAAATGACTGTCCTTAGGGCTGATCTGTACTTTTATTTTCTTGTAATATATTGAATATTTGTTTGAAGGGGACTCATGAACAAACTCTCAACAGGGGAACACTTTCATATTTGTTTCTGTTTCCTCCTAGTCACAGAAGTATGAAATGAAAGGTGGTAAGAATGTGATCAAGATATAAGAATTCTTATTTGAATGTTGGATGTGATACCAAAGGTAAATTTTGTCAGCCTAAAAGACTCTGTGCTTAAGTACTGCTCAGTTTGGGAAGCTGAATCAAGCAGAGAGTCATACAATAGAGCAACATCAGATATGATAACAGGCCAACTACTATTTATGATAAAGACAGAATACCGTTTTTTAAAGTTTTCAAATGCACCCTTACGGCTACTGAGTTCTATATGGCCAATTGCAAAAATATTTTGTGTGTCTGTATCCTGTCATGGGGCTTCCCTGGTGGCTCAGTGGTAAAGATCCCACCTGCCAATGCAGGAGATGTGGGTTTGTTCCCTGGTTTGGAAGATCACCTGGAGAAGGAAATAGCAACCCACTTCAGTATTCTTGGAGAAGGAAATGACAACCTATTCTGGTACTCTTGCCTGGAAAATCCCATGGACAGAGAAGCCTGGTAGGCTATACTTCATGGGCTTGCAAAGAGTCAGACACGACTGAGCTTCACTTTCACTTTCAGTATTCTTGCCTGGGAAATCCCATGGCAAGTAGAGCTTGGAGGGCTATAGTCCATGGGGTTGCAAAGAGCCAGACACAACTTAGCAACTACACAACAACAATCCTGTCATAACCTCTTATTTTAGAGAAAAACTGATTGGCAGATTTTTTTTTTTACATCAATAGGGTGATTAAAGAGTCTCTAAAGTGCCAGAAAAAAAAATAATATGGTGCAATGGCTATTTGGCAGCCCCTGTACAGGATGTTACAACACATTTCCCAAACATTCTGTTGGTGGGAATCTTCCTGGCAACACAGAAGGACAGTGAGTTTGTTTCATGAGAAACGTATGAACACAGTGGTTGTGGATGCCCCGAGACGCAGAGCACGGGGTGGAGATTAAAATGAAATGCTGTCACTAGACATTTATAGCAACAGAATTTGGCATCCTTCTCACTGTTCACAATGAGCTATGACAGGCAAGAGAAGTCACACGCTCCACCAATTTGTAACGTGGAAATCCCTCACATGAGAGAGCTGGAGAAGTAGCTCTGATTTTTCCTATGAGCTGACACAAGACTCAGGCTCACCCCAAGCTGTTCATAAGCAAGACACACACAGAAAAGCAGACAGAGCATTAAGAATGGAACTATAACCTATATACATAGATATACATCCAAGTCCCAGACCAACCCCAGAGTAGGACATGAACAGACAGATCCACACAGTATAGCAAAGTCTTTGAAAGCTGAACTGACGTGGGAATTACTTTCTGTAGGAGGTGAGCCAGAACGTGTGGTCTGAATCTCATTGGATCGGTTGCTTGCTAAAACAACAACAGAATAATCATCATTATTCAGAGGATTTACTAGGACCCAGAACCTCACTTCTAGGTGTTTACCCAAGTGAAATGAAAACTTCTGTTGACAAAAAAACTGAAAAACCTCTACACTGTTGTTTACAGCAGAACCTGGGACCAACTCAACACACTGTGGCACATTTATCAAACAGATGGCAAGTTAACAATTGAAAGAAGTATTGATACTACAACAACACAGATGACTTTGAAATGTATTGTGCTAAACGAAAGAAGCAAGGTTCAAAACAGTACCTAATTCCTTTTAAGTAAAACCCTGGAGGATTGGTGGTCCAGTGGCTAAGACTCTGCACTCCCAACGCAGGGGTGTAGGTTTGATCCTTGGTCAGGGAACTAGATCCCACATGCCACAACTAAAAAAAAAAAAAAAAAATCCTGCATGCCACAATGAAGATGGAAGATTTCCTGTGTCTCAACTAAGACTAGTGCAACCAAATAAAAATAAATAAATATTTTTTTTTTAACTGAGAAAGGCAAAAATAGAGAGATGAGGAACCACTGTATTGGTTGCACGTTGATTCCTGGCCCTTTCCTGTGTTCTGCTGAGCCAACTGATTGCTCTTTATTGCTGCCCTCCACTACCCCCGGGTGCCTGCAGCCCTCCTTTCACCAGCTTCCTTCCATTTAAGTCTCTCCATCTTGCTACATCAGTTATCAATCATCCACTGGCTTTCATTTTGCAATATTATGTTGACACCTCAATTCCTGTTGTCATTTCTCCTTTCTCTCTAACCTTACAGATTTATGGGTTTTTTTTTTTTTTTTTACTGTTATCACAGTGGGGATTTAGGAAGAAACAGATAAAACATATTCAATCTTTCATGTTTACCCAACCTCTCCTTTAATCAAGTCTACAATATAAATGTGTTTAGGAAAAGGATATTACTTTTTTCATGAAAAAAAGAATATATACACATAAATTTATTTCCAGCCAACCTCAGAAAATTTGGGTGTTTACCAGACATGCTCCCAGTATGTATCTCCAGGCAAGCCGTTTTGGGTTTTTGTCTCCCAGGAGAGACACTTTAAAAACATTGTCATACCCTTTCTAGTCTGACAGCCAGAATTTCCGAGCTGCCCGGGTTGTGGGCCAGAGTTCACAGGGGTCTGACAAACCAGTGATCTCACAAAGGGCTGTGGGAGCCCGGCAGCTGCTAATAGTGCTAAGCTGGTGACTTGTAGAGGAGTTGTGGGTCTGTGTATGTCTTTGAGCAGCCTCCCAGGAGTCACATTTGTAATCAGGACCCAGAAATGCCTTTTCATTACAGACATCATAATCACCCCCTGGCATAAAAGCATAAAAATAATGTTGAATTGGCACTGATGCTCATCTATAGGAAATATTCCTGTTCTCTCACATCATTTCTATGGCACCTTAATCTTCAGTCCCAAGTGGTCTTTGAAAAGGCAGTGATGCTCATCTTCCACACACTAAACTCCAGGGTTCCAGGAAGCAACGGGGCTGCTGTGTCCTCTTCTTTAGATATCACAGCAACGCTGAAGTGCACTGGCTGGTTGGTGACTTCGAAAATTTTGACTCTAGTGTATTGAAAGTCGTTCAGATGTGTCTGACTCTTTGCGACCCCCATGGACTATATAGTCCATGGAATTCTCCAGGCCAGAATATTGGAGTGGGTAGCCTTTCCCTTCTCCAGGGAATCTTCCCAACCAGGAGTCGAACCCAGGTCTCCCACATTGCAGGCGAATTCTTTACCAGCTGAGCCACCAGGGAAGCCCAAAGATATTTTGGCTCATACAAGTGTAAATTATAGATGATAACTTGTCCTGCACACATATTATCTTTAACAAATCTGTCAGTTTGTCTGACCATGCCATCTGACCCTGAAATTTGGGGGTTTATTCTGTAATATTATAAAGCTATAATTTTAGATCTCCCCATTCCCCAACCCCACCCCACCCCACCCCACCCCGCACACACACACACGAAAACCCTGGGCTGCATAAATCAGGATTTTCTTCTGGCTGGGGGGAGGGTGTATTTTATTGATGGTATGTGACAAGGTAGAGCTCTCTGGAACCCCCTCACCCCCTTCTTCAGGGAGTCTGGGGTGGAAACTGTATCAGTTCAGGGAGATTCACATTGTGTTGGGGGACAGGATCAGGCCAAGGGCTCCCCAGCAGCTGAGACCCTCTGTTTCCCTCTTGTTCTCTCACTGGGGATGCCGGCCCAGGTCCACCACCCTGTTGCTGTAGGCAAATTCACTGTCCTAATAGGAAATGAGCTTGACCACGTGGTCATTGAGGGCAATGCCAACCCCAGCATTGAAAGAGGTTGTTGGGAATTTCCTTGTGATCCAATGGTTAGAACTCCACATTTCCACTACAAGGGGCACTGGTTCCATCTCTGATCTGGGACCTTAGATCCCACGGACCAAATGGTGCTGCAAAAAAATAAAACAAAACAAACAACAACAAACCTCATGAGTGTAACTGTTAAAGTCACAGGAGACAACCTGGTCTCCAGCACAGCCAATAGGTCACCATGACATACTGCTCCCTTTGTACGTGCAGATCTGGACTGTAAACTGTCAACACGCCTTGTATCAAAAACTTATGTAATTGGGCTTAGACCAGCGGGAGGGACAGTCCTCCAGAATTTCCTGAAAGACCATCTCCCAGGTTATAATCCTCACATTGGTTTGAATAAACTTTTCCATTTCTTTCTTAGATCAACTATAGATTAATTTGGGGGGTGACATTAGTATGGCCTAGGGGACAGGATTATCAGCAATACCCACCAGAGGACCCCTGGCATGGTGCATGCAAAATTGTTTCAGTCATGCCCAACTCTTTGCGATCCTATGGACTGTAGCCAGCCCGTCTACTCTGTCCATGGGATTCTCCAGGCAAGAATACTGGAGTGGGTTGTCATGCCCTCCTCCAGGGGATCTTCCCGACCCAGGGATCAAACCTGTGTCTCTTATGTCTCCTGCTTTGGCAGGCGTGTTCTTTACCAACAGCGCCACGTGGGACTACTGGAGTCCACCCCAAACTGGTGCTCAGTACCAGGGCCCATTAAGCCCCACTACCTCTCAGTACTCCTCAGGTGTTCCAGTGAGTTCTCCTGATATCTGGATCTCACCGTTTTTAAGTGATGATCCTAAAAAAATGTTATTCAAGCTGTTTTCACTTATGACTTGGAGTCTTAATGGGCATCAGTACATGTCCTTGGAGGATTTGAACAGTAGGTTTAGGGAAAACAGAGGTGGCTGGATTTTTTTAAAATATGACTTAAAAAGAAAAAGTCAATATATGGTCTGAACAAATCATTTGCTAGTGAAATGAGAGACAAATTTTCAGCTCTGAAGAGCAAGGGACAGTTGCTCCTTCTGGTCACAAGGTGTCCTCGGTGACTGAGAACTTAGCAGAAGTAGCTGAGGATCAGCCCTCAGGATTGCAGTGGCCCTTCAGGGGAGCCCCACTGAAACCATTAAAGAGATACATCTGTCTTTTGATATCCTTGTGGTGGCCACCCAGTCCTTTGAGGAATTAAATCCAGTCCTTGTTTTACAAGTCTAACCTTTACAGGATCAGAGGTGTGGCTCTAGAAACAATTCCAAGTCCGCCAAGCTTTGTACCACACCCTAAACCTCCTTTATTTATCTAGGAGGCAAGTAAAAACTTCTGGGCTTTAGGTAACAAAAGTTCCTCCAAGGAGGAATTCCCTCGTCTCTTCTTTTTGCTTGTATTTCTGAATGTTTATATAAGCACTTAATTTCCTTTAAGTCAGTTACATAGATCTCTTTGTGTACGCTCTTTGCAACCCATGGACTGTAGCCCACCAGGCTCCTCTGTCCACGGAATTTTCCAGGCAAGAATACTGGAGCAGGTTGCCATTTCCTACTCCAGGGGATCTTCCTGACCCAGGGGTCAAACCTAAGTCTCCTGCATTGGCAGGTGGATTGTGTACTACTGAGCCACCTGGGAAGTGAAGAACCTAAGCCACCTTACTTTGTCAAAAAAGACTCCATTTTAGAGCTCTGAAGAAAGAGTCTTTGGAAATCCCCTGACCTCACTCCACCACCTGCGAGCCAATCAGACCCCAGATCAGGATCTCCTGACTTTACCTTCAGGACTTATAACCTGCCCGGGGAAATTTGAATTAAGCCCGGGAAATGGGAACCAATCAGAACCCAACACCTAACCCTTCCACAGAAGGTAACCAATTAGACGTCTCCCAACCCGGAAACTCCTGTTTTTCGAATTTTTCACGCGATAATACCCTATATAAGCAATGAAACCCAGAGTTCAAGGCTCCTCTCCTTAGCCACTGCGTCGGGTGGGAGCCCCAGCTCGAGCTTGGTAATAAAAACTCTCTTGCTTTTGCATCGGATATGGGCTCCCTGGTCGTCATTGGGAGGTTTCGCGACTTGGGCATAACAGGAACCGCCCCCCCCTCTTATCCNGCGATAATACCCTATATAAGCAATGAAACCCAGAGTTCAAGGCTCCTCTCCTTAGCCACTGCGTCGGGTGGGAGCCCCAGCTCGAGCTTGGTAATAAAAACTCTCTTGCTTTTGCATCGGATATGGGCTCCCTGGTCGTCATTGGGAGGTTTCGCGACTTGGGCATAACAGGAACCGCCCCCCCCTCTTATCCAGGCCATCGTTTTAAAAATGCAGATTTCAGAACTATGATTTATTGAAAGAAAAAACAAAAAGGGGATAGGTAATTTGGAACTTGACTTGTCAAAGGCTAATACAAATCTTAAATGTCGTCTCCATAAATATTAGTAAAAATGACTTAGTCATTGAAACAGAAGACCTTGATTTGTTCCATCAGGCAGAAACCCAGTTTGAATTGCATCTCTTTTGTAACATCTGGATATTGTACTGTCATACCTGAATCACAGCTGAAATTTTGAAATGTGGGATCTCTGTTTTTGTGTTTGTATGCATCTATATATGTGTGTGTGGTAGATGTGTGACATTGTCAAAACTGGTTTGTAAAAGAGCTCTACATAATTGATTTAAAGGAAATTAAGTGCCTATATAAATACTCAGAAACACAAAAGAAACTAACCCAAATGAATTCCAGGATCACATGATTTAAGATTAATTTGTAATGAATGAAAACACGCTTAAGTTTGCTGGTTTAATTAACTAAATTAAATGTAAATGTGACAAAGAATTTTTTTAGGTGAACTCTTTAGGAATAACTATGTTTTATAGTGTGCCTACTCAAAAATGGTTTCCACTGAGCTGGGTAAAAAATTAAAAAATTAAAGAAAAGCTGATGGCTTTATAAAACAACAGAAGATAAGATCAATAATTAGTTACATAGGACTGAGTGAACTATTGAATATGGCTGTAATCTGGGGTGGTGTAGGGGATGTTGAAATATTGCTGGGTTTTAATCTGTGATTTCCAGATATAAAGAGCCCTCCCCCTCAAACTAATTATGATTTACAGCAATTTGGTAAACTACACCTTAGGGGCGAGCGGCGCACTAAGGCGCAGGCGGCTGCCGCGAGCGGTGCTCTAAGGTGCAGGCAGCTGCCGTGAGCGGCCCACTAAGGTGCAGGTGGCTGCTGCGAGCAGCGCTCTAAGGCACAGGCTGTGAGGAGTCACCCCGTGCCCAAGGCCAAGGGCAGCGGCCAGGGGGGAGACACCCTGTGCCCGAGAACAGGGGTGGCACCCGAGGCCAGAGGCGGCACCTGAGGCCAGGGGCTGCGGCTGGGAGGAGCAACCCAACGTCCAAGGATCTGTGGCTTCGCAGGTGAAGGAGGGCCTAGAAGAGCTATCCCACGTTGAAGGTCAGGAAGTGCGGTGGTGTGGAGATATCCCTCAGCCAAGGTAAGGAGCAGCAGCTGCACTTTGCTGGAGCAGCTGTGAAGAGATACCCCACGCCCAAGGTAAGNTTCTGTTCTTTTTCTCTATTTCTTTGCATTGATCACTTGAGGAAGGCTTTCTTATCTCTCCTTGCTATTGTTTGGAACTCTGCATTCAGATGCTTATATCTTTCCTTTTCTCCTTTGCTTTTCACTTCTTTTCTTTTCACAGCTATTTGTAAGGCCTCCTCAGACAGCCGTTTTGCTTTTTTGCATTTCTTTTCTATGGGGAAGAGCAAATGTCTTTCCAATAAAAGATGCCATTAAAAGAGTGAAAAAGACAACATACAAAAAATAGAGAAAATCTATTTGTGACTCTTATGCCTGAGGTCTGAATCCCCAAAACTGAGAGAATAAGACGTCCACAGTAATGCAAAAGCATAAAGGGATTTTATTGCTAGCTCGAGCTAGGGCTCAGGTCTCATCCAACACAGTGGAGTCNAGAGTGAAAAAGACAACATACAAAAAATAGAGAAAATCTATTTGTGACTCTTATGCCTGAGGTCTGAATCCCCAAAACTGAGAGAATAAGACGTCCACAGTAATGCAAAAGCATAAAGGGATTTTATTGCTAGCTCGAGCTAGGGCTCAGGTCTCATCCAACACAGTGGAGTCTTGACGAGAGCCCCGAGCTCTGATTTACAACTGCTTTTATACTGGCGGTTCTATGTCTCTGCAACAGCATAGCTGGTGTGTAATGATTGGCTAAGCCGTATGCGCGTGTGGGATTTTCAAACCACAAAATCTCATTGGCTCGGGTTTGAATCAAAATCCCAATCCTGATTGGCTCGAGTTTGGCGCCAGCGGGACTTTCCCAGAGTGGGGTTTCCTAGAATTATGACTCAGGTTTGCAAGAGCCTGAAACTTAGGCCTGGTGTAGCCTGTCGAGCCTGTCATGGCTCCGGTCTGGTCCCTTAACAGTGATACATGCTGTGGTTTAGTCACTGAGTTGAATCCAACACTTCTGTGACCCCATGGAGTGTAGCTTACCAGTGTCAACTCAAAAAAGATGTACAACTTGAGAGTTGTGAGTTAAGTTTTATTTGGGGCAAAATGAGAACTATTGCCTGGGAGGCAGCATCTCAGAAAGTTCTGAGAGACTGCTGCAAAGTGGCAGTGGGGGAAAGTCAGTATACAAGGTTTTGGTGAAGGGGGAGTTCAGTACCATGAAGCACGTATTTTTCAAAAGGTTTTTTGTTAGTCATGAGGATCTGATGTCACCATGAAGGGATTTAGTGCTTCTCTAGATATGAGGAGATGCAAGGATGGAGATCATAAAATCTGTTCCTAAAAACATCCAACTATCTAAAGACCTGTCCCACCAGATTCCCTGGAGCACAGAGTGCC
The DNA here is from genome assembly GCA_006410615.1 of Neotragus moschatus. Classification (NCBI taxonomy): domain Eukaryota; kingdom Metazoa; phylum Chordata; class Mammalia; order Artiodactyla; family Bovidae; genus Neotragus; species Neotragus moschatus. Next base: position 1,790,321 of record SJYA01001716.1, on the reverse strand, counting down.
TCTCTCCAACCTGAACTCCCTCAGGGTGTTGAAAGTCAACAGCTATGGCAGCATGGGGTTCAAGTTCAAAGAGGCAGATGGCAAATTCATTTGTTGTTCAGTCATTGGCAATGCTCTTGGTAAATGCTAATTTGCAGTTGACACCAGGCTCCTCTGTCCATGGGATTTCCCAGGCAAGAATACTGGAGTGGGTTGCCATTTCCTTCACCAAAGAATCTTTTTGATCCAGGGATCAAACTCTTGTCTCCTGTATCTACCTGAATTGTCATGCAGGTTCTTCACCACTGAGCCACCAGGGAAGCCACTTAAAGAACTTAAAGAACCTCTAAGAGTTGGTATGAGAAAGACAAATCATCCAATTAAAAATGAGGGAAATAATTTAAGTTGACATTTTAAAAGAATGGAAATCCAAATTTCATAAAGAATTCAGCCTTATTAGTAACCAGGGATCTGCCAGTTAAAGCCTAAATAGGAATTCTCTGGCTATCCAGTGGTTAGGACTCTGAGGTTCCATTTCAGGGGCCTCAATCCATGATTGGGGAACAAAGATCTCACAAGCCATGTGGCAAAAAAAAAAAAAAAAGATAAGCCAAAACAAGATATATTTGCATACTTACCAGATTGGCAAAAAAAACTCCAGGTATAGTTGGGAACTGACAGACAGTTATCAGTTCAGTTCAGTTTAGTTACTCAGTCATGTTCAACTCTTTGTGACCCCACGGACCACAGCATGCCAGGCCTCCCTGTCCATCACTCAAACTCATCTCCATTAAGTCATTGATGCCATCCGACCATCTCATCCTCTGATGTCCCCTTCTCCTTCCACCTTCAATCTTTCCCAGCATCAGGGTCTTTTCAAATGAGTCAGTTCTTTGCATCAGATGGCCAAAGTATTGAAGTTTCAGCTTCAACATCAGTCCTTCCAATGAACACTCAGGACTGATTTCCTTCAGGATGGACTGGTTGGATCTCCTTGCAGTCCAAGGGACTCTCAAGAGTCTTCTCCAACACCACAGTTCAAAAGCATCAACTCTTTGGTGCTCATCTGTCTTTATAGTCCAACTCTCACATCCATACATGACTACTGGAAAAGATGGCTATAAGATCTTCTAGAACTAACACCCAAAAAAGATGTCCTTCTCATTTTAGGGGACTGAAATGCAATAGAAGGAAGTCAAGAAATACCTGGAGTAACAGGCAAATTTGGCCTTGGAGTACAGAGTGAAGCAGGGCAAAGGCTAACAGAGTTTTGCCAAGAGAACTCACTGGTCATAGCAAACACCTTCTTCCAACAGCACAAGTGAAGACTCTACACGTGGACATCACCAGATGGTCAACACTGAAATCAGATTGGTTATATTCTTTGCAGTCAAAGGTGGAGAAGCTCTATACAATCAGCAAAAACAAGACGGGGATCTGACTGTGGCTCAGATCATAAACTCCTTATTACCAAATTCAGACTTAAATTGAAGAAAGTAGGGGAAATCACTGGAGAAGGCAATGGCACCCCACTCCAGTACTCTTGCCTGGAGAATCCCAGGGATGAGGGAGCCTGGTGGGTTGCGTCTATGGGGTCGCACAGAGTTGGACACGACTGAAGCAACTTAGCAGCAGCAGCAGCAGGAGGGAAAATCACTAGATCATTCAGGTTTGACCTAAATCAAATCCCTTACGATTATACAGTGGAAATGACAAATAGACTCAAGGGATTAGATCTGATAGACAGAGTCCCTGAAGAACTATGGATGGAGATTCGAGACATTGTACAGGAGACAGTGATCAAGACCATCCCCAAGAAAAAGAAATGCAAAATGGCAAAATGGTTGTCTGAGGAGGCCTTACAAACAGCTATGAAAAGAAGAGAAGTGAAAAGCAAAGGAGAAAAGGAAGATACACCCACTTGAATGTACAGTTCCAAAGAAGAGCAGGGAGAGATAAGAAAGCCTTGCTCAGTGATCAATGCAAAGAAATAAAGGAAAACAATAGAATGGGAAAGACTAGAGATCTCTTCAAGAAAATTAGAGATACCAAGGGAACATTTCATGCAAATATGACCTCGATAAAGGACAGAAATGGTAGGGACCTAACAGAAGCAGAAGATATTAAGAAGAGGTGGCAAGAATACACAGAAGAACTGTACAAAAAAGATCTTCATGACCCAGATAATAATGATGGCGTGATCTCTCACCTAGAGCCAGACACCCTGGAATGTGAAGTCAAGTGGGCCTTAGGAAGCATCACTACGAACAAAGCTATTGGAGATGATGGAATTCCAGTTGCGCTATTTCAAATCCTGAAAGATAATGCTGTGAAAGCGCTTCACTCAATATGCCAGCAAATCTGGAAAACACAGCAGTGGCCACAGGACTGGAAAAGGTCAGTTTTCATTCCAATCCCCAAGAAAGGCAATGTCAAGGAATGCTCAAACCACCGCACAATTGCACTCATCTCACACACTAGTAAAGTAATGCTCAAAATTCTCCAAGCCAGGATTCAGCAATACATGAACCATGAACTTCCAGATGTTCAAGCTGGTTTTAGAAAAGGCAGAGGAACCAGAGATCAAATTGCCAACATCTGTTAGATCATCGGAAAAGCAAGAGAGTTCCAGAAAAACATCTATTTCTGCTTTATTGACTATGCCAAAGCCTTTGACTGTGTGGATCACAATAAACTGTGGAAAATTCTGAAAGAGATGGGAATATCAGGCCACCTGACCTGCCTCTTGAGAAATCTGTATGCAGGTCAAGAAGCAACAGTTAGAACTGGACATGGAACAACAGACTGGTTCCAAATCGTGAAAGGAGTCAAGGCTGCATATTGTCACCCTGCTTATTTAACTTATATGCAGAGTACAGCATGAGAAATGCTGGACTGGAAGAAACACAAGCTGGAATCAAGATTGCNCACAATAAACTGTGGAAAATTCTGAAAGAGATGGGAATATCAGGCCACCTGACCTGCCTCTTGAGAAATCTGTATGCAGGTCAAGAAGCAACAGTTAGAACTGGACATGGAACAACAGACTGGTTCCAAATCGTGAAAGGAGTCAAGGCTGCATATTGTCACCCTGCTTATTTAACTTATATGCAGAGTACAGCATGAGAAATGCTGGACTGGAAGAAACACAAGCTGGAATCAAGATTGCCGGGAGAAATACCAATAACCTCAGATATGTAGATGACACCACCCTTATGGCAGAAAGCAAAGAAGAACTAAAAAGCCTCTTGATGAAAGTGAAAGAGGAGAGTGAAAAAGTTGGCTTAAAACTCAACATTCAGAAAACTAAGATCATGGCATCCGGTCCCATCACTTCATGGCAAATAGATGGGGAAACAATGGAAACAATGACAGACTTTATTCTGGGGGCTCCAAAATCATGGCAGATGGTGACTGCAGCCATGAAATTAAAAGACTCTTGCTCCTTGGAAGAAAAATTATGACCAATCTAGACAGCATATTAAAAAGCAGAGACATTATTTTTTGCCAACAATGGTCTGTCGAGTAAAAGCTATGGTCTTTCCAATAGTCATGTGTGGATGTGAGAGTTGGACTATAAAGAAAGCTCAGCACCAAAGAATTGATGCTTTTGAACTGTGATGTTCGATAAGACTCTTGAGAGTCCCTTGGACTGCAAGGAGATCCAACCAGTCCATCCTGAAGGAAATCAGTCCTGAATATTCATTGGAAGGACTGATGCTGAAGCTGAAACTCTGATACTTTAGCTACCTGATGTAAAGAACTGGCTCTTGTAAAGACCTGATGCTGGGAGGGGTTGGGGGCAGGAGGAGAAGGGGACAACAGAGGATGAGATGCTTGGAGGACATCACTGACTCAATAGACATGAATTTGAATAAACTCTGGGAGTACCAACTCCCAGGTTGGACAGGGAGGCCTGGTGTGCTGCAGTCCATGCGGTTGCAAAGAGTCGGACACAACAGAAGATGACTACAGTTTTACGCATTACTGCTTCTGTATCATAAATGTGAATGTCCGCAGAGTGGAAAGGGCACATTACACCTTTCCTTTTTTTTCAATTTTTAAAAAATCTTAACAAAAATTTTAATTGCAGGATAATTGCTTTACAATGTTGTGTTGGTTTCTGGTATATAACAATGTGAATCAACTATAGGTATAACTAATCTCCTCTGTCTTGAGCCTCCCTCCTACCCCTCCCATCCTACCCTTCTAGACCACCATGGAGCACCAAGGTGAACTCCCTCTGCTATACAGCTGCTTCCTGCTGCTGCTGCTGCTGCTAAGTTGCTTCAGTCGTGTCTGACTCTGTGTGACCCCATAGACGGCAGCCCACCAGGCTCCCCCATCCCTGGGATTCTCCAGGCAAGAACATTGGAGTGGGTTGCCATTCCCTTCTCCAAAGCATGAAAGTGAGAAGTGAAAGTGAAGTCGCTCAGTCATGTCCGACTCTTTGCGACCCCATGGACTGCAGCCCTCCAGGCTCCTTCACCCATGAGATTTTCCAGGCAAGAGTACTGGAATGGGGTGCCATTGCCTTCTCCATCTAGCTATCCCTTTTACATATGGTAGCATATATATGTCGGTGCTACTCTCAATTCAGATCACTTTCTCCTTCCCTTACTGTGTCTATAAGCCTGTTCTCTATGTCTGACTCTCTATTCCTGCCCTGCAAATAGGCTCATCAGTATAATTTTTCTAGGTTCCACATATATATATACGTTAATGTATTTGTTTTTCTCTTTTTACTTACTTCACTTTGCATAACAAGCTCTAGGTTCATCCACTTCACTACAACTGACCCAAATGCATTCCTTTTTATGGCTGAGTAATATTTCATTGTATATATGTACCCCAATTTCTTTATCCATTCATCTGTTGATAGACATCTAGGCTGCTTCCATGTTCTGGCTATTGTTAATTGTGCTGCTATGAACATTGGGTGGGGTACATATGTCTTTTTGAATTATGATTTTCTCAGGTACACGCTCAGTAGCGGATTGCTGGGTCATATGGTAGTTTTATTTCTAGTTTTTTAAGGAATCACCATCAGTTCAGTTCAGTTCAGTCTCTCAGTCGTGTCCGACTCTTTGCCACCCCATGAGCAGCAGCACACCAGGCCTCCCTGTCCATCACCAACTCCCAGAGTTCACTCACACTCACGCCCATAGAGTNTGAATATTCATTGGAAGGACTGATGCTGAAGCTGAAACTCTGATACTTTGGCCACCTGATGCAAAGAACTGACTGTTGTGAAAAGACCCTGATGCTGGGAAAGATTGAAGGCAGGAGGAGAAGGGTACAGCAGAGGATGAGATATTTGGAGAGCATCACCGATTCAGTGGACATGAGTTATTGTAAACTCTGGCAGTTGGTGATGGACAGGGAGGCCTGGCGTGCTGCAGTCCATGGGGCTGCAAAGAGCCGAACATGACTGAGCAACTGAACTGAACTGAGCTTTATTGGAAGGTAGTTTTTAAGTTTAATACTGAGGGAGTCAATTCCTAGGCAGGTTGATAAGAAGTCCGGGATCCCTGAGGAAGAAAAAGGGGCCCAGGGCTCTCAAGGAGGAGATAGGAGTCTGGAATTCTCAAGGAGAAGGAAAGGACAAATGTCTTTTTTTTTTTTTCTCTCTCTCTCTCTCTCCATTCCTTAGTCTTAGGCACATAAAACATTTTTTTCTTTAAGTGGGGAACTGATGATTACACAACAAAAAACTCAGTTTAAACTCTGTACTAAGGATTATATAACATCAATGTATCCTGCTTGAGGAAAGCTTCTCCTTCCTGAAAACCTGGCTAATCCTGTTATCTTAAAATGTAAATTATGGGAGTGGGTTTAGTAAGATCTTTATAACCTCAAGACATTCTTTTGATTTATTGCAATAATAATTTTAAAAGTATATAACTCCCTTGCTAACATTAGCAAGGGGGGCACTCTCCATCCCCCTTCTGATGTCTATGTCAGAAGTTTTGTCTGTCCCTTTTCATACTTGAATAAAACTCTGCTACACAAAAGCTCGTGAGTGATCAATCCTGTTCCCTGGTCTGAAAGCTAAATCTTCTGCTTTGGAGATCAAAAATTCAACACCTTCAGCCATAAGCAATCAATATGATCAAATTCATCACTGTTTTCTTTTATTTTGAGATTTTGTGTGACTGCTGGATAAAATGAAGGATAAAATGAAGTTGTAATAGCAGGCATGCTTATCTTGTTCCTGATCTCAAAGAGAGAGCTTTCAACATTTCATCACTAAATTTTTTCCTTTTTCCCTTTTTTTGTAAATTAATTTATTTGTTTTAATTGGAGGCTAATTACTTTACAATATTGTAGTGATTTTTGCCATACATTGACATGAATCAGCCATGGGTGTACATGTGTCCCCCATCCTGAACCCCCCTCCCACCTCCCTCCCCATCCCATCCCTCAGGGTCATCCCAGTGCACCAGCCCTGAGCACCCTGTCTCATGCATGGAGCCTGGACTGGCAATCTATTTCACATATGGTAATATACATGTTTCAATGCTATTCTCTCAAATCATCCCACCCTCACCTTCTCCCACAAAGTCCAAAAGTCTGTTCTTTACATCTGTGTCTCTTTTGCTCTCTCACATATAGGGTCACTGTTACCATCTTTCTAAATTCCATATATATGCATTAATATACTGTATTGGTGTTTTTCTTTCTGACTTACTTCACTCTGTATAAAAGGCTCCAGTTTCATCTGCCTCATTAGAACTGATTCAAATGCATTCTTTTTACTAACTGAGTAATATTCCATTGTGTATATGTACCACAGCTTTCTTATCTTGTTTCCTTTTTTCTTAAAAAATGATTATAGTTAAAAGAATGAATTGAATTATTTTATCTTTAACTTTGATTATCCTTTTAACATTTTCTTGTAGTATTTTTTTTTTCATGTGCTGTGTCGCTCAGTTATCCTCAACTCTTTGTGACCCCATGGACTGTAGCCCACAGGCTCCTCTGTCCATGGGAGTTCTCCAGGCAAGAATACTGGAGTGGGTTGCCATGCCCTCCTCGAGGGGATCTTCCCAACCCAGGGATCAAACCCATGTCTCCCACATTGCAGGCAGATTCTTTACCATCTGAACTACCAGGGAAGCCTCCCAACCCCCACTTATTTTTTTCCATGAAAGAAAGTGAAAGTGAAGTCGCTCAGTTGTGTCTGACTCTGTGACCTGTGGACTGTAGCCTACCAAGCTCCTCCATCCATGGGATTCTCCTGGCAAGAATACTGGAGTGGGTTGCCATTTCCTTCCCCAGGAGATCTTCCCAACCCAGGGATCGAACCCAGGTCTTCCACATTGCAGGCAGACGCTTTAACCTCTGCACTATCAGGGAAGCCCCTTAATCAGGTTGGGGAAGTCCTTCTAGTGCTAAATTTTCTCCTAAATGAAGATTGACCTTTTAAACACCTTTCCTGTATCTTGTGAGATTTTTGCTTTAATCTGTTAATGATAAAGTGAAAAGTGTTAGTTGCTCACTCATGTCTTACTGTTTGTGACCCCTTGGACCATAGCCTGCCAGGCTTCTCTGTCCATGAGATTTTCCAGGCAAGAATACTAGATGGGTTGCCAATCCTTTCTCCAGGGGATCTTCCTGACCCAGAGATTAAATTCAATTGGTAATGATACATTATCTTTTTTATATACACAGCTGAGTTCGATTCACTAATATTTTATGATTTTACATCTATGTGTGAGTAGTAGTGACCTATACTTTTTCTTTCTTATGTTGTCTCTATAGAGTTTTGTATCAGATTGATGTTATTATAAAAGACACATTTTAAATCTCATACTTTTTTTAGGGATTTGCAATCATTTTTTAAAATCTTTAATTTTGTATTGGGGTATACCCAGTTAACAAGCAATGTTGTGATAGTTTCAGGTGAACAGGAAAAGGACTCAGCCATACATATGCAAAAATCTCATACTTTAAATGCTTGTTGCTGGTAAATAGAAAATGCATTCAGGAGGTTTCCCTCTCCTTCTATATCCTGGAATCATTTATGTAAATTTAGAATTATTTATTCCTTGAAAGATTAGTAAAACTCAACAGCGAAGCAGTGTGAGTCCTGGGTTTTTCTCACAATTAGATGCTTTTGTTACTTCTGTTTCTATTTCTTTAACGGGAATAGGACTATTTAGATATTTTATTGTCTCCTGAGTCTGTGGTAAGTGATATGTTTCTGGTTATTTGCCCATTTTATTTAAAGTTTCACATTTATTGGCCTAAAGTTGTTCATAATAGCTTCTATTATTTTATTAATAATGCTACAATGTAGTACCTTTTTATATTTCTGAAATTATTTGCACCTTCTCAATTGTCTTGATCATATTTGCCGGTTAGAGAGTTTTATCATTCTTTTCAAAGTCCCAAATTTTGACTTGTTGAGCAGTGTGAAACTGAACTCCAAATCCACAAGAGTTGATATATGATTTTACAGAGATTTTTTTCACCACTCTGCTTGACTCTAAAGCAGTTTTTTGGGCCTTGGGGGTATCACTCTTTCTCACTCCAGCTTTAGAGAGGGAATGTATCCTTATAGCCCCCACATGCTGGACATCCCCTGAGCTAAATGTCTGTCAAAGCTGAAGATGTCAAAACTGTTATGCCCAAATCGCGAAATCTCCCAATGACCACCAGGGAGCCCATATCCGATGCAAAGGCGAGAGAGGTTTTATTACCAAGCTCGAGCTGGGGCTCCCACCAGCACCTACACAGCGGCTATAGGGAGGAGCCTCGAACTCTAGGTTTCATTGCTTATATAAGGTATTCTCCCGTGAAAAATTCGAAAAACGGGAGTTTCTGGGTTGGGAGACATCTAATTGGTTACCTTCTGTGGAAGGGTTAGGTCTTGGGTTCTAATTGGTTTTCATTTCCCGGGCTGGCCACAGATTCTGATTGGTTCCCATTTCCCGGGCAGGTCATAAGTCCTGAACATAATGGCTAGCAGGTGGTGGGATGAGGTCAGGGGATTTCCAAAGACTCTTTCCTCAGAACTCTAAAATGGAGTCTTTTTTAGCAAAATGGGGTGGCTTAGGTTCTTCAAAAACTAATGCTCAAATTCACACAAATCTGCAAATACCACTGGGGACGAAAGCAATGTCAGGGTTCTGCCCAGCTCTCCGGATTCCTGTCCTGACTTGACTCCAGCCCAATAAAGTCTTATGCTTACTATTAATAGCTGTATGATGATTTTAAGAATTTTTAAAAAACATTTTATTCAGTATTATCATCACTTTCAAAGGAACATTGGTCCAGATATTTAACCAGCCTTATCATCATAAATTTGCATAAATTCAGTAATTTATTTTAAACATATGAAATATTGTTTTAAACAATATGAAATATAATTTTGGGTCAGTTTGAATGCTTTCTGCATTGATTCTATTGACATGCTATCAATGTTTTATTAAATTCTATTGATGTCTGATATTACCGCTACTACTTCTGCTTTTGCCATTTGCATGGCCCGTTTTTTCCCACATCTTTACTTTCAATTATTTCATTCTGTTTCCTTTTAAGTGTATCTTTTATAATAACAAATAGCTGGATTTCTTTTATTATTGCCAAATCTAGAAGTCTGTGACTTTTATATTTTACTTTTATATGTTCATAAATATTGAGTGATATGCTTGGACTTATTTTTGCCATAATATTCAGCATTTTTATTTAGAAAATCCACCCTCCCCATCCCCCCACAACACACATGCTCTTACTCCACTTGATTATTCAGGGTTGTTTTTCTTTGTCATTGCTCCATTTGATTTTTTCTTTTAATGGTATGGGAGTGATATATCATATTTCTATTATTCTGTTCAGTTCAGTCAGTCGTGTCTAATTCTTTGCAACCCCACGAACCACAGCCCGCCAGGCCTCCCCGTCCATCACCAACTCCCGGAGTCCACCCAAACTCATGTCCATTGAGTGGGTGATGCCATCCAACCATCTCATCCTCCGTCGTCCCCTTCTCCTCCTGCCCTCGATATTTCCCAGCATCAGGGTCTTTTCCAATGAGTCAGCTATTCGAATCAGGTGGCCAAAGTATTGGAGTTTCAGCTTCACCATCAGTTCTATCAATAAACACCCAGGACTGATCTCCTTTAGGATGGACTGGTTGGATCTCTTTGCAGCTATTTTAAAATGTTTACCTCATACTGTAATTTTTCTGTTATTCAATGTGAGTCTATATCCGGTTCTCTAAAAAAGAGAAAAGAAAATCTTAGCTCTTGGAGTTTAGTTCTACATTATACTCATTGTTTGAAAAGTAATCCCTGCTTGTTTAGACATAACAATAAATGTTATCGGTTAATTAGGTCATTGTTCTAACAATTGACATCTGTCAACTTTATGTTTCCTTGTATATCCAAAAGTATCTTTATTTCATGTTCACATTTGGATTATATTTTGATTAAGTGTAAAATTCTAGGTTGGTAAAATTGTTTTTCAGATGATAAAACCAGTTTATTGCTTGGGAGCTAGAATCTCTGTCAAATGACTTAGTGATACATTGGTAGTTGGATGGATTTTTCTCTGGCAAAAATGGTCACATGGACTGAAGGCTCCGTTCTGACTTTGCTGCTTCCGTTGTGGTTATGTAGGGTCATGTAAACATGTAAAACACTGTAGTGCTAGGTTTCATTCCCAGCTTTCAGATACGGAATCTGTTTCTTTCCCACTTCTCACTGCCACTGGCTCCACTACCAGCCCTGCCATGGAGTCATCTGCTTTCTGCTGTCAGATACAGAGGAACCAAGGCTGGCTGCTGGGACTGGAGGTTCATAGGTCTTTTGCTTCTCACACTACACGGTCCCTTTAGGAAAACAGAAAATCCATAGAGGCCTCAGAATCCTCCAGAGGAATTCTGGAGTGGTAGCGGATAGTGGGAGAGAAACAGATTATGTGTCTGAAAGCTGGGAATGAAACCTAGCACTACAGTGTTTTCAGTGGATCACATTTAGTAGGAAATATACCTTTCCTACATTTGTATATTTCCTCCCAACAAGAACATGACCCTACATAACCACAACAGAAGCATCAAAGTCAAGAAGTTAATGTTACTTTCATCTAATACTCAGATCCTATTTAATTTTCAGCTATGGTCCCAATAACTACAAGCCAGTTATTTTATGGAATGTCTCTCAATTTTGTTTTGTCTGATATTTTCATATGATCAGATTCAGGTTACACATCTCTGACAAGAGAATCACAGAAGTGATTATGTGTTCTTCCCTTTGAATCTTGTCAGGTGATGTACGACTGATTTATCCCTTACAGGAGATGTTGATTTTGATTACTTAAGATGGTGTCTGCCAGGCGGCTCCACTACAGTTCTTCTTTTTCCCTTGTAATTAATATTTTGTGCAGAGGTAAATATTTGAAACTATATAAAGATTCCATACCCTATCTAAACTCTTACTATTTTTATCAGTATGAACTCATGATTTCCTTTTTTCATTTAATAGCTTATCATCTTTTATATTAATGCTCAGAATGTTCCAGATTTGGCTGGTTGGAGTCCCTTCAAGCTAGCTTCTGTGTCCTTTTGATATGATCTTATCTTTCCTCGATAAATTCTTTGCTTTCTGGCACACAATGTCCCAGCCCTAGAATCGATTTCTCCAAGAAGCCTTGGGTTTTTTGTTGCTGTTGTTGTTGACATTTTGAGTGGAAAATGTTATTTAGAATCCAAGGTCTAGGCACAAAGCTCTTATTGCTTCCATGCTACTACTGCCCCCCAAACGCTCTCAGAAGACACAGCTACACCATCTGTTTCTTTCTCTTTCTTTAATATTATTTGGCTGCGTCAAATCTTAGTTGTGGCATGCGGGATCGTTGATCTTCATTGCGGCATGTGAACTCTTTAGTTGTGGCATGCTGGATCTAGTTCCTCGACCAAGGATCGAACCTGGACCCCCTGCATTGGGAGCTTGGTGTCTTGGCCACTGGGTCGCCACAGAAGTCCTCATATCTATTTACTTCTATATTTATGTAGATCTGTTGAAAACCAGGAACACATGCCAATACCTCCTGTTCCAATTCACCAGAGTTCATTCTTGCGTTCTCCCATTCCACGAAACACTCTCCAATAGTGAGAAACATGGCTCATGGTGATTGTCACAGCCCTGAGTTCTCGCACACATATTACGCCTTCCTCATCCTGCTCAGGCTGTGAGACTGCACTGGGCTGGCCCCTATGTGGATGTCTTCATTTCCCTACTCGAGCCGACCTCCCAGCTCTGGCTGCCTCCACGGCAGATGACCTCCTCACCCTACTTGGGCTCCCACCTGATGACAGATTCTTCCTCCTGTTGCAGATGCCCTTCTCACAGCACTCAGGCTCTAACAGCCCGGGTTGAGCTGCTTGTATGTGTAGATGCCCTCTTCATTCTGTGTGAGTTGATTCTCCACGGAAGACACACACACAGTGGATTTGTAGATGCCAGGCTCTTCCCTGGTGGCTAAGAGCTTAAAGTGTCTGCCTCTAATGCAGGAGACCTAGGTTCGATCCCTGGGTCGGGAAGATCCCCTGGAGAAGGAAATGGCAACCCACTCCAGTATTCTTGCCTGGAGAATCCCATGGACGGAGGAGCCTGGTGAGCTACAGTCCATGGGGTCACAAAGAGTCGGATACGACTGAGCGACTTAACTTTCTTTCTTCATTCTGTGAGTTGATTCTCTACTAAGACACATACACACAGAGGATTTGATAAGCCATATGAAGCCACCTACCTGGTGGATGTCCTTCTCATGCTGACATCCCTCCCCACCCCGGATCAAGCTGTCCCCCTTATGAGCTGCCATCTCACTCGCTCCCTTTGACAACCCATGTGACAACAAGTCTTCTTGCCTCTGAGGACGACTTTCATATTCTCCAACCCAACATCAGGCTTCCGACCCCAGTGGACACTTCTCACTCAACAGGGCCCTCACACACCATAGCAGGCTTCAGCCCTGCGTGGATACCTCCTCATTCTGCTCAGTTTCACATCCAAGCTGGGCCAGTTCTATGCACGGCCTCCCTCCTCTCACTTCAGCTCTGACATCCATGACAGCCTCCAGCATGAATGCCTAACTTGCTCTGCTCCACATGATGGCATGAGGGCTGACTTATTCACAGAGCAAAGGGAAAAGGAGAGCTCCAGAAATAGTAACTGTACCTAGAGACCCTTTTTCATGAAATGTTTTAGTAACACAATGCAACGTATGAGTGTACTGGGTCATGCTGTGAAACATTTTACTGTAGGTCTCAAGCAAGGTTTGAAGGCCAGTGACCTAGGAAGGTTCTAGAATGATGGTACAGTAGCACCCCATTTAATACATCGTTGTTCTCTGGACTGCTGTGTCGGACCCTGTCACCTGTGTGTGCACCCTATCCCAAAGGACACAGCTTCCAGGACAAGAGATGTGACTTTGGTAGGCCACTGAGTCACAGACCTGGGTTCTAGCCCTGCTTCAGCCAATCACTAGGCAAGCACTCCAGTTACCTGATACATGAAAATGCAGACGACATGGTGTGTATTTCTCTCCCAAAGTATAAATCAAGTAGTCACAAAAAGTGCTTTGAAAACTACAATAACTGGCATTTAAGGAATGCATCAATCCTTTACAATCTTGAATCTTCGTGAAATTCACACCTAATAGAAGAAGGAACTGAAGCTTAAGGTTAGGTGGGTGGATGAACCAGTATTTGAATCCAGATCAGTCCATTAGACTCTACCCCCAATCATTAAATGTTACTTTTCTGCATGAACATAAGTTACTGCATTAGAGATGAAGGAACATCTGTGTTGTCATAGCACTTGAATTACTTATATGGAGAATGAATCTCTTTATTATTCCCTTTTAATATAACTTGTGAAAGTTCTGAGTCCTATAGGGTCCCCCCTTTTCTATGTAAATAGTTAAAATACAGGAATTTGAGACAAAAAGGGGCCACTCTGAAATCCCAATGGTGGGACCTGGTGCAGGGTCCCTGGGTGGCACAGTCATTCCTTAGCTGTAAGATGGCAGCCAAGGTGAGGCCCTTACATGAAGTGGGTGATGGATAAATATGTTGAAACTACAACTAAAAGTCTTGTCTACTTAAAATTGTAATATATATCGGAACTATATGTAACCTTGTTCTGTATTTTCCAAATCTCCTGTAAATATGTTATCATACTTTCATAATTTAAAAAAATTAAAAAGAATGAATGAGAGCCTGGCTAGGGCTAGAACCCTAGCAGCTTGGTGGGATAGGGAAACAGGCTGAGCTGTGGCCCTCGGCACCAAGGTGGGGGGCTGTCAAGAGGGGCCTGAAGAGCTTGTGCTCTGGACAGCTGGATGGGGCCAAGCAGAGACAGAGACCAAGTGTGGGTAGGTATGAGCAGAGTGTTTTTCACAAGACCATAAAAGTCCACCTTAAATGGTCTATTTTTAAATGCTAAATAGCAACCTTCTTCCTCTTGCCCCCAAAGTGGAAATTCTCAGAGCAGCAGATTGTCCTGGTCAAGGACAAGTGGGCAAGACAGGGAAAAGACCGAGCCACATGGGGAAGAGAAGCAGCAGAGGAAAGTGTGTACGTTCAACCCCATGAACACGTTACCCCCTGGAGACATGCACACCAGCCAGAGACCAGAAACCTCACCACGCCACCCTTGGTACCCCTGCAGGTCTCTCCTCAGCAAGGGAAGAGCTGTGCATGGGAGGAGGAGCTCTTCACCTCGCCAGGGACAGGACTAGGGTGGACAAGAGCAGGTGCAGACAGTATAGGAACCCAGATTCTAGCCCAATGGCAGTTTTTATTCCTTAGGAACAAAGATATGTGGGTAAGAAACTCCAAAAGGAAACAGGAGCATGAATGACCAAATGACACGGGGGTTGGCATGGCTCAGGAGTCAGACGGATGGCGCACTCCACAGTGGACTGGTCATGCCCTGGTTTCTCGGATCAGCATCCACCCCATCCCCAAGTGCCATTGCAAAGGTAAGGGGTGGGGCAGCGAGGTGAAAAGCGTCCCTACTCTACACAAAGGAGATGAATGTGCCTGTGTGTTCCGAGAGGCCTCTCAGGGACACCAAAACCTCCCTCTCAAGAATGGAGGTAGACAGATCAGAATGTCTGGGTAGCACAGACAACCTGAAAGTAGTGTCACAGGGGCCCTGTGTGCTGACAGAACCTGGGCTCCGATGGGACTGCAAGGGACACAAGAGCTGGCCAAGGCAGCTCCGCATCAATCCTGCCAGAGTGGGCCCAGCACAGCTAGTTCGACTCACTTCAAAGCAGCCTGGCGATGCTGAATCAGAAGCCATTATCCTTTTGCCAGGAGATTTACCTCTATCCCTTTTTCTGGCAGAACTGTACCCCCTGCAAGCCTGGTTCTCTAGAGAACAAATGGGCAAAGAACAAGGAAAAATCTTGTCCTACTCTCACACCTCCTGTGACATGACAGCTTCTACTGTAGCACGAACTCCCAAGAACAAGGTCCTTTGGTGTGGTTGAGGTCACTCATTCTGTGATCCTCCTGTGGAACACCAGGGACTCATCCCTGTACTGCAGGGGGCCTCTGGGTTTGCGTCCCAAGTCAGTATCACAATGAGGTCTCCTGGAGGATGAAGGTGGGGCTGATCCCCGGCTGGGCGGGGCCTTCCTCAGGCACAGCCATGGCCTCCTGGTCTCTGCTGCCCCTCAGCATCCCATTGCTCATCTTCTCTGGAAACATACCAGCTTCCAAGGAGAGGTNGGTGGGACCTGGTGCAGGGTCCCTGGGTGGCACAGTCATTCCTTAGCTGTAAGATGGCAGCCAAGGTGAGGCCCTTACATGAAGTGGGTGATGGATAAATATGTTGAAACTACAACTAAAAGTCTTGTCTACTTAAAATTGTAATATATATCGGAACTATATGTAACCTTGTTCTGTATTTTCCAAATCTCCTGTAAATATGTTATCATACTTTCATAATTTAAAAAAATTAAAAAGAATGAATGAGAGCCTGGCTAGGGCTAGAACCCTAGCAGCTTGGTGGGATAGGGAAACAGGCTGAGCTGTGGCCCTCGGCACCAAGGTGGGGGGCTGTCAAGAGGGGCCTGAAGAGCTTGTGCTCTGGACAGCTGGATGGGGCCAAGCAGAGACAGAGACCAAGTGTGGGTAGGTATGAGCAGAGTGTTTTTCACAAGACCATAAAAGTCCACCTTAAATGGTCTATTTTTAAATGCTAAATAGCAACCTTCTTCCTCTTGCCCCCAAAGTGGAAATTCTCAGAGCAGCAGATTGTCCTGGTCAAGGACAAGTGGGCAAGACAGGGAAAAGACCGAGCCACATGGGGAAGAGAAGCAGCAGAGGAAAGTGTGTACGTTCAACCCCATGAACACGTTACCCCCTGGAGACATGCACACCAGCCAGAGACCAGAAACCTCACCACGCCACCCTTGGTACCCCTGCAGGTCTCTCCTCAGCAAGGGAAGAGCTGTGCATGGGAGGAGGAGCTCTTCACCTCGCCAGGGACAGGACTAGGGTGGACAAGAGCAGGTGCAGACAGTATAGGAACCCAGATTCTAGCCCAATGGCAGTTTTTATTCCTTAGGAACAAAGATATGTGGGTAAGAAACTCCAAAAGGAAACAGGAGCATGAATGACCAAATGACACGGGGGTTGGCATGGCTCAGGAGTCAGACGGATGGCGCACTCCACAGTGGACTGGTCATGCCCTGGTTTCTCGGATCAGCATCCACCCCATCCCCAAGTGCCATTGCAAAGGTAGGGGGTGGGGCAGCGAGGTGAAGGTGGGGCAGCGAGGTGAAAAGCGTCCCTACTCTACACAAAGGAGATGAATGTGCCTGTGTGTTCCGAGAGGCCTCTCAGGGACACCAAAACCTCCCTCTCAAGAATGGAGGTAGACAGATCAGAATGTCTGGGTAGCACAGACAACCTGAAAGTAGTGTCACAGGGGCCCTGTGTGCTGACAGAACCTGGGCTCCGATGGGACTGCAAGGGACACAAGAGCTGGCCAAGGCAGCTCCGCATCAATCCTGCCAGAGTGGGCCCAGCACAGCTAGTTCGACTCACTTCAAAGCAGCCTGGCGATGCTGAATCAGAAGCCATTATCCTTTTGCCAGGAGATTTACCTCTATCCCTTTTTCTGGCAGAACTGTACCCCCTGCAAGCCTGGTTCTCTAGAGAACAAATGGGCAAAGAACAAGGAAAAATCTTGTCCTACTCTCACACCTCCTGTGACATGACAGCTTCTACTGTAGCACGAACTCCCAAGAACAAGGTCCTTTGGTGTGGTTGAGGTCACTCATTCTGTGATCCTCCTGTGGAACACCAGGGACTCATCCCTGTACTGCAGGGGGCCTCTGGGTTTGCGTCCCAAGTCAGTATCACAATGAGGTCTCCTGGAGGATGAAGGTGGGGCTGATCCCCGGCTGGGCGGGGCCTTCCTCAGGCACAGCCATGGCCTCCTGGTCTCTGCTGCCCCTCAGCATCCCATTGCTCATCTTCTCTGGAAACATACCAGCTTCCAAGGAGAGGTCCTGGGGAACGTGGGCAAAGGGAGCAGATGGGTGAACGTGAGACGAAGGGGAGGTGAAGGAACCTCCCTCTTCTTTTGAGGAAGGGTGACCCTGCTGTGATCTCGACTAGAAAGGGCACCAGCGAGGGGCAGCGGGGGAGAAGGAGAGCAGCAGGCCTGGGGTGAGCACGAGGGTGGGAGGAGGGAGAGGACAGCCCAGCAGCTGTGGCCTCTCGGGGCCAAGACCCTTCTAGAAGCCCACCAACCCCCCGCGTCCCTGTGGGAAGGAGCGGGCAGCTGCTGCCGGACGGTCCAGCTCAGGCAGATCATCAGAGAATGGGGGCTGGAGGAGAAAGAAAAGGGGGGACGGAGACCAGAAGGCCCGGCAGTAGTCTGAGAGGGAGGGGAGGGGTGATCTGACAGCAGAGGAGCTACCTGGCTGTGGGCTCTGCAGGGAAGTCGCTTCTGACAGGACAGGGGCAGGAGGTCAAGGAGTTTCGGCAACACCGGGTAAATGGTCCGAGGGTCCACGGTCCGGCCCCGCATGCCCCCTGAAGACAAAGTGCTCCTGAGGCTCCTAGTGTATAACCAGGGCACTTCCCAGAGCCATCCACTCTCACTGCTCTGAGCCTCCACCTCCACCCACCTCCTAGAGCTCCGCCAAAACGCCTGACTGTTCCAGACATCCAGGAGCCCCTGAGCTCAGACTCCAGACCCCCAAGTGCCCTCCCTCAGGCAGTCCTCATTTCTTTGCACCCCCGTCCCACGCCCCCTCACCACTGAGCAGACTGACAGCCAGGCCCACCACAATCACAGTGGTGGAGTTGTGAGCGCTGTACCATAAATACGACAGGGAATAGAGCCGCTGTAGCCCCGTGGGCCTGGGGAGAGCAGGGGGTGAGGACAATTAGCAACTCATTGAAGGAGCAACCAACCCTCAGGCACCTGGCTCCCCACACCCACCCCTGCAAGGTCCCAGAGTCCGGGGAGCCAACACCCAACATTCTCTACCCCTCAGGCTTCTAGTGGCCCATCCCTTAGCAAGGGCCCTGGAAAACCCCTCAAGAATGAGCTGCTTTCCCCAAGGAGAAAGAGACTGAGCTCTGACTCACTTGGAGGCGGCAGTCGAGGGCATCAGTGTGGCCATGGTGACAGCAGTCAGATTGCTGGACAGGGAGAAGCTGGACCCGTTAGGGGGAGAGGGTGCTCTGCCAGAGCCCATGCTGGTCACTATGCTCCCAATGCCGATCCAGAAGGCCATAATCAGTCCAGCCAACAGGCCCACGATGGCACCCTGCCCAGAGACACGACACTCTCTTGTCACAAGGCCAGCCCCACCAAAGCTTTACACCAGTTCCCAGCACTCCTGGTGAGAGCCCTGCCAAGCCATTCCCCAGGTCCACCCCCACACATGACCCTGGAGCCACGTGGGTCACTCACAGGAGGATTTGCACAAGGAAAGAACATCCCAAGGCAGAAGAGTCCAAGCAGCGGTCCCCCAACCATACCAAAGATGCTGATGGCTGCCTGCAGAGGACAGGGTGGGAAAAAGAAAAGGACACACAGGCTCAGAGACGCCAGCCTCAGCAATGTGGCAGAGCCACCACCACTGCCTCAGAGCCCCACCAGTCAGATCTGCCCGTCTCTTCTCCCTGGAACCACTAGAAGGCAGGATCCTAGAGGGCAGAAACGGTTATGGCAATATGCCTGGGCTTCTCCAGAGGCTGATCCTTAGCCTTCTCTGAGCCAACAACAACCCTGGGGCTTTTGGCCACGAGGGAGTCTATTCAGACCTACAGGCATAGCCGGTCAAAGGGGAACTTCTGACACCTGCGCTCTGTGCCAATTCCTTTCACAACAGCGGTCTTCCCTTTCTGATTTCAATCTGCTCCTTTTCTCCCCCAACAATTCCGTTCCCTCCAGAGTCATCACCTGCAGCACAGGTCCCATCTGCGAGGAAATATAGGCCATTCCCAGACAAAGTAGCCCGTAACCAAAGGCTGGGAAAAAAGAAGGGGAGAAATAAGCAGATGTGAGTTAACACAATAAGCAGGGAAAGCAGAGCAAAGCTCCTTCCCTGGTCAAACTACTACCTCTCTGTCCCTGGGAAGGGAGCATATTACCTCAGGACCCAGCTCCAGGTCCCTCCCACCCTGTCCTCACTTCTAGGTGACCAAGACTGCTCCCTAGGAAGTTCCCTGGCACATAAGCAAGGTCAGTGCTTCATTGGGCAAGTGCACTTCAAACCAGACAGCCGACAGTGCATAGGGGGCACCTTAGAAAGTACATGGCTGAAAAGATAAGGAAGTATAATCCCACCGATGATTCTGGAAAGCATGGTGGCCCGGACTTCAGAGAAATGAGGGAACCAGGGTCGAATCAAGTCTTCCATTGTAACAGTTGCCAGTGAATTAAAAGCAGAGGATATGGTACTGAAAGAAGGAAGAGAAAGTCAGGTCTAGAAGGGCAAACCTAACAAGGGACCCTATTGAGGGACGAGTGCCCTGAAGGCAGGAGAGGACGCGTGTAACCCAAACACTACTCTGACCGCTGGAACTGAGGAAGGGGCCTGGGAGGCAGGGACACCTGGCCTCTTCTGAGTGGGGTTCAGGTTTGGTTCAAGTAAATCAATTCCTGGAATAGAAGAAGACTCCTTCACCAAAAAGGGGCCTTGCCTAGGAGAGGACATGCCTGCCCACACAGAGGAGCTGTCCCTTGTCGTTCACAAACAGGCACAATGAGAGGCTCAGAGGGACGTCCCATCCACCCGTCACCTTGTACTCAGAGGGGTCAGCTGTGTCAAGCCTGAGGGGGAAGGTCAAAGTACCTGAGGGAGCCACTGAAGAGGCAGGCGACGAAGAGCCCAGGCAGCCCCGGCAGGCCTCTCAGAAGATCCATCACAAAGTACAAGACGAACTGCAGGTGGAGCAGAAGAGTACAGCTCTCCTCAGAGAAGCCCTCCTCTGGGGAGCGCCACTCTTCTCCATGTGCCACCCACATGCGCCGACCAGTCTGTGGAGACGGGCCGCCTTAGGAAGGGGGCCAGGCACTGAAGGCGACCCCACAGTAGTGGAGAGAAAGCAGGCTCTGCAGAGAGAAGGACACAGCAGCCCATGCCCCAGCTCTCCCTCAGCCAGTGGTGTGGCTTGAACACGCTGGCCACCCCATTGGGTCACCTTTTCTCCTCTATCAGGTGAGGCTGTGAGGAGGGATACAAGAGATCAGCTGTGTAACAGCTCCCCACAGGGCAGGTGGTGTGGAGGAGTGAGTCAGTAAAGGGAGGTCCTCGCTCCCATGGGCCCTCGCTCCTATGATCAGCTGCAGAATCCCATAGAGGAAGGACTTTACGTGCAGTGCCCACCCCAGGTGGGGGTCCTCTCTGCAGCCACCAGACACTCCCTTTGCGGGGGTCCAGGCAGGGGGCAGGGAGGCCGTCTCACCTGGTCAGGGGCTGCCTGACTCTGCTGGGTGCTCATAGGATACTCCTGGTAGTAGGTAAACATGACCAGGCCAATGAGGCAGCCCATGCTGAGCGCCACCTGCTGGCAGGGGAAGACGGCGTAGCAGGAGCTGCAAGAGAGGCCAGTGTCAAGCTGGCAGAGTGTTAGCAGGCACGTCCCCACGCCCCACAAGGCAGGTCCACGTCCTGCCCAGTGGCTGTGGGTGTGCCCTGGCATCCTGCCCCCGAAGAACCAGGCCCCGGTCTCTCCCCCATCCCGGGCCACTCCACCCCCCCCACCCCCCCCTCCAGCCCCTGTCTTCTTGGTCCTGCCCTCACAGCACTGCAGCCTTCTCCGTGCGGGAACTGAGGTAGCGCTGCACCTGCGCCTGGTTCACTCCATACAAGGAGAGCATCATGAAGACACCCCCGAAGGCCAGTGTCCAGAACGTGTGCCGCACAAACGGGTCCGGATCCAGCCTGCCATAGACACCAACGTGCCACTGTGGCCCCAGACTCAGCCTTCCCTGCCCTCCTCCGACAGGGGGTGGGGCAGAGAGATGGCTGCTGGGGCCAAGATGGACTCAAGGCAGGACAGCAGGCTGGGTGGGGAGGGAGTGGTTCCATTCTGCCAACCCACAGCCTCATCCCAGGTACTAGAAACATCCTGGCACCTGACCACCTGGGGCAACACTGAGCTTGTCCTCCACCCCTGCAGGCCCAGCCTCCCACTGGCCTCAAGGCTGCACCTCAACCCCCATAGCTTCCCCTCTGCTTACTACCACCCTAGGCACAGGTTCTAAGAGGGGCTCAACTCCCAGGCATGACAGACCCCAGCCAGGGAAGGGGTGTACTTACTCAATTCCAGAGATACGGCCGTGCTGGGAAGCCACTTCCCACACGTGCCCCAAACCGCCCACCTTGGCCGACCCCACAATGATAACCGCCAGCTGCCCTAGGAACATGACCAGTGTCTGGAAGACATCTGTCCAGATGACTGCCTTCAGTCCACCCTGCAGGGAGAAGATAGCACCCCTGCCACAGACGTCCACGGACCCACACCACCAGCGAGGGCAGCAGCCAGCCAGCCATTAGGTAAACAGCTGCTGACATCCTTCCCATCCCATTCCCTACCATCACATCCCATCCCCCAACATAATCCCATCCCTTTTCACAACACCCTAAAAAGTCATGCCATCTCCTCACCTATATTCTTATCTACTATCCACCTACTCTTGAAAAACCTATATGCAGGTCAGGAAGCAACAGTTAGAATTGGACATGGAACAACAGACTGGTTCCAAATAGGAAAAGGAGTACGTCAAGGCTGTATATTGTCACCCTGCTTATTTAACTTATATGCAGAGTACATCATGAGAAACGCTGGGCTGGAAGAAGCACAAGCTGGAATCAAGATTGCCGGGAGAAATATCAATAACCTCAAATATGCAGATGACACCACTCTTATGGCAGAAAGTGAAGAGGAACTAAAAAGCCTCTTGATGAAAGTGAAAGAGAGTGAAAAAGTTGGCTTAAAGCTCATCATTCAGAAAACTAAGATCATGGCATCTGGTCCCATCACTTCATGAAAAATAGATGGGGAAACACTGGAAATAGTGTCAGACTTTTGGGGGAGGGGGCTCCAGAATCACTGCAGATGGTGACTGCAGCCATGAAATTAAAAG